>CAHIKZ030005497.1:165000-167500 GCA_903632075.3 Acanthosepion pharaonis
AACAAGAAGTTTTATTGAAAGAATTCCTTTATTAATAACAATCAAACTCTTGCGAAGGACATACCATAAATATGATGAGTGAGGGTGTAGCTTAGTATACCAACAGATGTTGCATGCAAACGGGGACGTATCCAGACATTTCTAGACAGGGAGTTCGGTTATACAATTGCTGCCATGTACACCCGTTGCTAAGTATTCATATATGCACTGCATACCTTAGATTTCTCCTCATAGTATGTAATACAGGTATAATAGTAGCGTCATGATTAAACGAAATGTTTTGATGATGAGACTGGGGTGACCTCTCCAGTGCGATGGTATATTAAGGTCATAAGCTTCACGGATTATGAGGCACCCTACTTGGCGGTACCGACAAGATTCAAACAAATACAAGTCATTATATTTGGGGCCGGAATGGTTGTAGGAGTTGCCGGAAGTTTTTTCAGCGTTGTCATCAAACGCCTTTGGGGCTCACTCCGGATTTTCTTTCTGAATTAAATTTCATAGAATTTTGTTTTTCTTTAAATATGGCTGCCGAGGTTTAAAATCAAGCTTTTCGTTCCCTTAGATAAACTGGCTTTCCATGATCGACGAGCTCAATCTACACGAATTTAGGTAATCATTGTGTTATATAAAATATATATATATATATATATATATATATATATATATATATATATATATATATATATATATATATTATTGATATATTTTACGATCCACTTTACAATCGGGATTTTTTTTTATATTTCTCGTATTTTTTATTTCTTACTTGCGATCATATCAAGCTGAAACATTAGTGTCCCTTTCATCCCTGAAATTAAGGACTGTTAAGGCCGGCTAAGCACTTAGATAGGGGACCGCTGGTTACCCTAAATTACCTCTTATAATCCAAAACAGTTGATAACCTGTAAAAAGAAACAAATCCATATATCCTTTATTTCTTTACATAAATTGTGAACAAGCTCTCGTATAGTATAATCAAATTAGAGAAGGCACCTGCTTCTGTATGCCATTCCAATGTCCTTTTTTTCTGCAGAGGTACAGATAACTAGAAAGAACCGAGATAAATAAGGCCGAGGAGATAGGGTTGAGCGCTTCAGTAAAAGAAGTAAGAAAAAAGAAGAGGAGATAGTTGCATGCTTTTGAAGAAGATGGAAGTAGCGAGTGTTGTCGTTTTACGACAGTCCTGGGTATGACGATAAACTACAAGATACAGTAATAGAGATCGGGCTATTGGATATTTTGAGGAGCATAGAACCACCTCTTAATTGATGTTATTCCCAGATCCATCCTAACCCTGGTTGGTAGTACCTGTTAGAATCCCATCTATGAGCAAACAGCGAATCCCCAAAGCACTATGAAAGTATAAAACTACCAACAATATATTTTCATAGCAATCTAACTCTATATAAAATAGTATGACTTACATTAGTCCATCCGTCCATCATAGACTCTAAAATAACCATACCTTGACCGGTCGAGACAACATTTTGGGGAGAAGTGCAATCAGGTAAGGGGTGGGGGGACAAAATACAGTTGATTTTTTATTAGGGTGGGTATCTTAATACAATAAATGTTTATTAAATTTTTGGAAAAATATAAATGTTTTATTGTTTAACATACTAAATACTTATACTACCTTATAAACTTTAATGATTAAAATAACAAAATACATATTTGATAAAAGCGTAATATTGTTTTTTGCATATCTTTTACGTTTTTATATATGCAACTATCCACTTTCCTCTTCGCTTGCAAGAACTATAAATAAATCACAAGGCCAAACGATTCAAAAAGTTGGAATTTGGCCCCAGAAAGAAATATTTACACATATTCTGTTGTAAGTTGCATGCTCTGGAGTCAAAAAGCCTAAGAATTTATTCTTTGCTGTTAAAAACGAAAAAAGAAAAGGTTTTTTTCTTAAATAATATTGTTTGCCATGAAGTCCTATGAAACTAAATGAAATTAAAGAAATTATTAAACTGCGAAATAGGGTTTTGTCAAAGTATTTTCCAAACAACTCAGCTTATTCAAATTTAATCGATTGCGAAATTGAACGAAACGTAATTTGTAAATCTCGATAAAAAATGTCCGCGATAACTTCAACAATACTAAATACTGTGCGGATTTCAACACGTTGACACGTGCTGCAAAACATTCTAGTACAAAAATTACCAACGATACCTATTTTTATCAAAATGACTAACAATGCATTTCATCTGTAACTGATAAAATAAAACTGTGTCCAAAATATTTAAATTTCGGCATTAAATAATGCATAGATGTTGATATGAAGCTAAACAACCAACCAACCAACATGAAATAAATACTTCATGACATTAATCCGTATAATATCCTCCAAAGAAAATCAAACTGCATTCCAAAATATAAGTTCAATAGCAACGTTACGTTAATGGCTGGCCCACTCGGCTAGCTAATCCTATTGCAGACACTTGTGTTTATTCAACATTCATAGCAACTGCAACTATAATGAGTA
>CAHIKZ030005497.1:175000-455000 GCA_903632075.3 Acanthosepion pharaonis
AGAAATGGCTGACATGATCTTGTAAAATTTTTGCATACTCACATTTAAACTTATCTACATATATGCCCGTACTCTTACTCCCTCTCTCACTCTTTCACACACACATATATATATATATATATATATATATATATATATATATATATAATTGTTTGCTGAAATGTTTTAATCGCGACCAAGAAATTACTTTAAAAAACCTGTTGTTTGGTCAATTTTGGAAGAGGATGAAGCTACAAATATAAAGTTGCAACTTGGTCAGGCTGAGAACCTTTCTGATAAAATAGTGTAATTAATCTGACTATTTATTCGAAGTGTTAATCCTTCCAGTGACTAATTTCGTGAATCTTGTAGGTATTTTTCACTTTTGAAGAGAACGTTTCTTACTTTGTACAGATATTCTGATTCCTTTTCAACAGAGCCACGATGAACAGAAGTTCACTGACGATTTCACATTCCAACACCTTGACATCACCGGCCTGACTCTGATACATCACTAACCTATTTTGTAACTTTTTATTTCCACCCATAACCTGCTTCCTTCCACAGTACTTCCAGAACAATTCTATTTCTTTCCTACATATACCGGGGTCTTGAATGCCACCAAGATGACAGCTGATATACGAAATGTGAGTAGTTTCTCTGCTTACGACAAGAACGCTTCAGATTACATTACACATGCAGAAGAATCAATTTCTACTTTCACTTTCAAAATTCTTGTAATCAACTGACCGCACTTTTTTTTTTTATTTCAACGCACCCATTTTCCCATTCGTTTCCTCGCGTTAGTTTTTTTTTTTAATTTATTATTTTCTGTCTTTCTTTTATACATGACGAATCCATCTTTGAACGGATTCTTTCTGTCTTAAACAATTTCCTATCTTATTCAACACTAGCCATTATTATTATTCTCTTAGTGAGGTGTCGTCGTCTTGATCTCATTAGAACTTTGTATTGTATCATCTGTGTTCTAGTAAAGATGAAAAGAGATTTTTTTTAGTACATATTTCTTTTGTGATTGCATAGTTCTTGAGGACTGTCTTTTTATCTCGTCACGACTTTGTCTTCCACATTTTACTCGCAGGAATCCTTAGCTTGATTTAATTCTTACAAGCCAGATGTCTCCGCTATTTCACATTTCAGTGCTAAATACCAACGGAAGAAGTGAGAGAAAACGACATAATTACATATTTAACAGAAAATCGCTCATTTTATCAGATTTACTGACATGTTCTGTACTTGCTTCAGTGATATTGCATTTGTTTCTGGTTATCGTCTTCACTGTCCACGTTTGGGTGTGGTCACGATCAAAATCTTAATTTTCAACTAGGCATTCTGCAAGACTGAATATTTAATTCTACGTTTTATTGTATATTCTATTAAATTTATACTACTTTATTATCTCTGTAGGTTTCAAAGTATCAGATTTAATTTATTAACTTAGCTGAAAAACAAGTATTTTATTTTTAGATGTTCTGCCCTCACCACCACCACTCACATAAACAGCCATGCAAATTTTAACAAAATGTATTTCATATAAATGTTATTATCAAATCTTTGCTAACGCCTGACGATCTGTGGGTACCATTATAATTATTATCATTATATATATAATATAAAGTTTATATATATATATATATATATATATATATATTTATTTAAAAATTATAAAATAAATATGTTATAAAATCACTACAAAAATAGCTATTTTGTTTCAACACCTCCGGTGTCTTATCAAGTGATGATGTTGAATGTAAAATAAAATATTCTGTATACATATAATATATATACTTATATATATATATATATATATATATATATATTATCAGTAATTTTTCTTTTAAACATCTTTCATTAGATATGGCAGACAAGTAAGATTTCATTAATTTTCCAAGCGCTTTTGGTTTGTTCTTTTCAGGTTCTTTATTTATATATATATATATATATATATATATATATATATATATATATATATATATATATATATATATATATATAGTAACCTGTGACCCAGTAGAAGTGGTGATTCTTAGGCACGATAGCCTGAAGGAGAACAACCCTCTTCGGGCCGGTTTCGAATTCAGAATTTTCCTCTGCTATTTAGCCATGGGGGAAAACAAAAGGATTCATATCTTTCCAAAATGAATGTAATGGATCCGACTGGAATTCAAACTCGGCCCTCCGAATTCGCAATCCACTACTCAACCATGCCTCTCTCTCTCTCTCTCTCTATATATATATATATATATATATATATATATATATATATATATGTGTGTGTGTGTGTGTGTGTGTGTGTGTGTGTGTGTGTGTGTGTGTGTGTGTGTTTCTGCGCTTTGTTGAACATATATTTCGGCAGTAATCACTATTAAATACGTTTTTCTTTGAAAACGACAGAAAAGTACTTCTATTTAGTTTATTTTTTCCTTATATGGCGAAATGAAATGAACGTTGTCTTGAACGGCCACTCTTGTAGATCTTTTCTCCATTAATGCGGTTATCCTCCAGGGTTCTATCCTTGGACCTAAGTAATTCCTAATTTTCATCAACAAAAATTCTCAACTCCGTATCTCTTTTGATTATACCACTATTTACTCCTGACCTTAATGATATATCTGATAGGTTTGACAAGCCCAAATTGGCAGCCGATCTAAAAGACAGCCTACAATCTGTTGTTAAGAGGGATAATATTTTATTATTTTTATTGCCTTCAAAATGAAACTGATCTCTTTCATTCATCTGAAAGAACTTGTTTGTCTTCCACTAGCATGACTGATGTTAACTCTCAGGAGCTTGACATATTGCATCTTCTCAGACCATCATTGTCTACTAATATAAAGTTCGTTCACCATTTTGTGCTAGAAATTATCTTACACATAGACGAACGAATGGTAGACCTATAAACTGAATATTGCTGTTAAACTCTAGTTTGGTGCTTCTGCTATGTATTCTTGATAAAATTTAAAGAATCCGCAACCCTATAGGTCCTGACTTGGTATATCGCCTTCAGTCATTTTACAACCGCCGTAACGTAACTTCCATGTATCTTTTCTATAAATACTTTCATGGTAATTGTTGATATATGTGATGATATTTCGACTTTGGTACCTCGACTTTAAGCACAGTACTAGATCACTTATAATGCCTCATCAGTTTACATTTGAAATGGCTAGATGCAAACGTAAGTTCTATTCTAGCATTTTCTTTCTCTCGGGCTTCTCATTTGGGGAACCTTTCCGTCATTTTGCATTCCAGTCAAATTTCATCTTCAAAAACTGAAATATTCTTTCACTCGTTAACTTCTGTCATCTTACGTCCTGTTCTTTATCGCTTTAAGAATGTTGTTTTCTCATTTTTTCGCACTCAGTAGCCCTTTCCATTTTAGTGGAGTTATTGCTTTTCTTGGGCTGACATTTAAAAGAAAATGTCTTCTATACGTATAAGTGACTTCTTTGTTGGATTTAATGAATGTAAAATTTGTCTCAAGGTGTGTCGGTGCCGAGCGCTTTCGGTTAAATTGTTAGCCATCAGCAAGGATTATATTTGTTATACTACTATCTGAGATAAGCGTAATTGTAGATGCTGAAATTAGATATATTCCTAATTTTTAGTTTGTGATTACATTCTTAATTCATAGTTAATCTTATTAAGGGATGATTGCTTCTTTTTTATGATAAGGGCTTCCACGATTTCAAACGTTTTCAGTGGGTGCTACACATCACATACGTATTCTCTGAGTATTTTGCATATTGAAGTTGGTTCAACTCCCTGTTTAAATGTGTTATCATTTAGCTCTGGTCGGAGGGATGTAACGCCAATCGTGTTGATAGGAGGATGATGCTGTGCCTTAACATAATTTCCCTATGAGGCATCTAAATTCATAAGTATCAAAACTACATCTGAGCAACATTACTAATGAGTTTAGACTGTAATTCAGTTGATTATAATAATTACACAGGATATATCTGAACCTTTTTCTCTGAAAAGATAATCTCCATGTTGTAATTGATTAAAAGTATTTCAAAATTCAACACCTAAATAAGACTGTAGAATGAACCAGTCGAAACGGGGTAACAAGGGAAAATATGAAAGGTAGTTGTCTTTCCAAATCTCGGAATGTTAATAAATCTCACGATTATCTGCAATTTCTTTTTTGTTTTTCGTTCGGTGAAAAGATTGAATTGTCTTTAAGAGTCATGTCATGCCCAGTATATTTGCCTAATGAAAGCTCAAGAACACTTCATTTCGTATACGCTCTCTGCTCTTACAATAAACAAGATGTTGTCCATCTCAATTAACAGCAAATATTTTGCTTAAAGTTTTGGCGCGAAATAAAATGTTCCCGTTATTAATTGAGTCCCGTGTTAAATCCGATCGATAATCATCTCGAACGTCATTGTCCAAACACCGATTTAGCATAATGTTGCATCGCTCTTATTACAATCCTTGTCACTTGCATTTAAAATGATTTCCTTTTTCCACGGAAATTACAGCAGTTTCATGTATTATTCCGTGTATATATTTGCTTACGCATAGGAAAGCTAGGCGTAACTTATTGAGCTAGCACTACACTCTTAACTGAATGAATCTATAAAGATTAATGCAACTCATATTTATACACACGTATATAGAGTGACACTTAAACAGATAAGTGCGAACGTCTGAATAATGTGAAAGCTGTATTTGGGCGTTTTTGTAATGCACGAAATATACACTGCCTTGCATATGTATTCACTCAGTTTCCACATTTTGTTACATTACAATCACAAATTTAAATGTATTTTATTAGGTTTTTATGTAAAGGACCAACATAGCATAATATATAATTTTAAAGTGTTTGCGGGGGGGGGAGGGTATTACATGGTTTTCAAAATTGACAATAACAATCTGAAAGCTGTTGAGTGTATATGTATTCAACCCACTTTACTGGGAAAACCCCAAAGCAAAGTTCATTGCAACATTACCACTGCCGTAACCTAGATTTTCTGTGACTTTTCTCGAAATATATTTATGGTAATTAGTCTGATGAACCTTTCTCTTTGGTACCTAGACTTAAATATTTTAAGCGCAGTAATATATTGACGGTAATCTTTTATCATTTTACAGTTGAAATGGTTAGATGAAAATATAATTTATAGGCTAATAGTTTTTTCTCTCACAATTCTCTTTTTGTGGGACTCTTCCGTATTCTTGCTCTCCACTCAACCTTGATATTCAAAACTTTAAGTATAATAGCAATCATTCTCTTTTAATTACAATTATTTTTATTGTTACCTCTCCTTAATAGTTTTTGTTTTTCTCATATTCTCTCACACCCAGTAACCCCTTGTCTTAGTGACATAATTGTCTTCCCAAGGGTGAAATTATTAAAAAATAAAATCAATTGCATTCCGAAGTAGTATAATTAGTAAATAGAGTTCGTCTGTTTTGAGGAATACGTTTGAGTAAGGTAAAGGAAGATGAGGATCCCCGATTCTGCATTCTTCATTTAAATACACCTCTTCTGTGTGACTAAACAACCTAATGAAGACCAAGAAGACAAGTCAGTAGAGATAGATGTATAAAGTAAGGTTTTGTTAGAGAAAATATCCCAGGTGTTTAACATCAATGGTGGCGTGGGTCAACCTCATCTGCAACTGGAGAAGAGGTTGACCTTCCAGCAGGACAATGAATCTAAACATACAGCCTCAATCGTAAACTGGGGAAAAGGATGACCTTTTGCAGATTATAACAGGTTTTCTCCGCGAATTGACGCGGACTGGAGAAGAGGTTGACCTTCCAGGACAATGAGGCTAAACATACAGTCAGGACTATAAAGGGATAGCTTAAAGCAAACTATATTAATGAATTGGCCTGTCAAAGCCCAGACGTAAATCAAGCTGAGGATTTGTTGCAAGATATGAATATTGGTGTTCACAGAGAGTGTCTATTCAGTTTGAGGTATTTTTACAAAGAAGAATGGACAAAAGTTTCAATCTCTATATAAGCAAAGCTGGTAGAAATATACACCAACACAATTGCAGCAAATGGTGGTTATACAAAATTATTGACTCGGGGTGGAGGGGTGAATAATAGGCATCCAAAAAAATAACGCAGTCTAATTATTGTTTGTGCAACAGTAAAATATATTTTTCACCTTCAAAAATTTTTACATTTTGTGTTGATCAAACGGAAAACACATTTAGATAAATTATAATTCTAGTTGGTAACACTAAAAAAATGTGGAAAAATACAAGAGGTGGGGGAATATTTATCTAATCTATTTTTGCGTTCTTATAATGTAAAAGGATTTGTCACCAGGTAAAAAAAATTACCTGCAACGGAAACTGCAGTAGAATGGCCTAGCGTGTTGAGAACTTAGTAGCTCTTATACCCCTCAGTAGAGTCTACCAATTCTAGTCTGTGACAACGCAAAATACGCACCCGTATGTCTCTGCGGCACAACAGACGCTTCTGTACACGTCTCTGCACGGCAACAGACGCAACAGGCGCATCCGTACGTCTCTGTAGCGTAACAGACGCATCCGTACGTTCCTGCAACGCAACAGGCGCATCCATACATCTCTGTCCTACAACAGATGCACCCATAGGCCATGCGACACAGCAGATGCACGCACGTCTCTGCGATGCAACAGGCGCATCTTTACCTCTTTGTAGCGCAATAGACGCTAGGTGGATAGAAATTCCAATCCATAAACATTCGTGGCAGTTGGGTGTGAAAATCCTCATGGCTTACACATTTTGAAGAGAATGTACACTGAAGCATGAAAGAACGTCATTATGTTTCGTTAAGTAATAACCGTCATTATTCCTACATAATACGGACCCACCAATTTTGGACAACGAAATTCTGGAAAACTATCCCTCGTGTATAATGGGCAACAACGTTATAGAATTTATAATACTTAAATCTAATATTTGTTCAACTTTTTAACTTGTTCATATCAACTAAGTGTCGAAATGGAAAGATACATTTGAAGAGTGAATGGGGCCTTCCAAAACGTAAAATATGAACATTTTATTAGAAACAAAAAATCCCCGAAATACTATGTCTTATTAATTGACCTATATGGTAGACATTTTTCTCACGGACAAAAAAAGATGTCTTAAGTCACTGATTGATTGGTTAGTGTTTTACATATGTGAATTATTTAAAACCGTAACATATTTTGGATTGCAAGAACTATTTTTTTTTTGTGAGTGAATATTGCATTAATAGTTTCCTGGAGATAATGATTAGTTCTGGGTTAAGGTTGTAGATTGACTGATCTTAGATACAATATGGCTTCCAGGCTGAATATACCGCACAATCGCCTCTTTCAGTGTCTCTGCTCGTCGATCCGGCAAGTCAAAAAAAAAAAAAAATCCCGAACACCTCTCTATAGAACCGAATATCCAGTGGGCAGGAAGCCATTGGACTTTGTGGTATTTATAATAAAATTTAAATATATAAAATGACAATTTATTTTACGACATGTAAATGAAGCAGAGGCTTAGCAGAATATTTTATGCAACTTGAGTGAAGCATTACCAAAATTTATAGAACACACACACAGTAAATAAATCTATATCTCTATATAAATAAATATACATGCACGCAGAATGCTGTGAGTGACCAACTTTATGTAAGAAACTTTTTCCTTTCTGACGATTCAACAGGAGAGGAAAAGACATACCTTTCCATTTACAAATTGCAGACATTCGGATATTGTAGCCTTAAGCATCACCAGGTCATTCCTTTTTAAGATAAGGAAAGAAATTTGGCAAAAATATGTCTTTAGTGGCCAAATGAAAAAGTATTCTACCCAGTCAAATATTGTCACGAATGACGAATTCGTTCTGCAAGTCCAGAATACCATGAACAAGAGCCTCGGAAATCAATGAAAAGCTATTGCCAATCATCTCTACGAATCAAAGTTAAAACAAAAAAAACTGAGGTGGAGTGCATCGTTGTCACGCCCTGAATAGAGGAAGTAGAACGGAGGAGACCCGTACATGTACCAGTAAAATTCTGTAAGATGTGTGTCCCTCACACAGCCGACATGATCAACGGATGACCGGCCGAATATTTTCATGGTTCTGTTACCCATAACATTTGATCTGGTAGCTCTTCTATGTAGTATAAAGTATCACTGGAGTATCACTGACAAAGTATCTAACAGACATGCCCACAATATGAAAGGCTTGCTGAAAGAATTCTTTGAAGAATTCATGACCAATATAAATAAAGAACACCAGATTTAACGATTGTAATCGTTTTCGAAACCGCATTGAGGCCTTAATCGACGATAATGATGGTCACATTCACATTGGCGCATACTTACATAGGCACAGACATATGTGTATAATTACATAGGCTTATATGTATGTAAGCTTATATGTATGTATGTATATTTGTATGTATGTAATTGGCACTCTGACCATGACACCCAGGACCCTGATGTTATCGGACTTTGTTGATCCGAGCGTTGAAAGTGCCTGAAAACGATACCCTGGGTTGACCCAAGCATTGCGAGGGAAATTGGGTAGATGGAAGACTTGCTAGCACAAGTTACATGTCATCGTGGCTGAGCGCTTGAGCGTGCAGGCCATGTTCAAATTTTTAATCACGCTAGATAACACGCTCTTTCCTAGTAACTGTAACTAAGGTCTGCTCAACATAGTTGCTGTATAAACACAAATGCTCCTGAACAAACGTCTGCAATAGGGATTGGGTAGCTACCCTAATAGACGGTTATCCTCGAATACGAGTGGGCAGCTCTCTCTTTCTATCTCTCTCTCTCTCTCTATATATATATATATATACATATATATATATATATATGTAATAACTAAATTCTTTACTCGTTAATATGACTATCTCAAATTAACATATGTTCTCAAACAGTTGACGCATTGTGCATATGGCTAATGAACAGACAGAATCGCCATCAGCGTTTGAGACGCCAACAAGGCGGTGGAGGCATAATGATCTGGGGTGGTATTATTGGAAAAACATTAGTGGGCCCATGGAGAGTACCAGATGTCGTCAAAATGACTGCTGATGCATACATAGCATTTATGAAGGAGCATCTTGAACTGTGGATGAAAAGGCAAAGAGTTGCCTTCAGAAGGGCCATTGTTTTTTATGCAAGTTAATGCTCCCTCACTTGCTGCTCACAAGACTACTGAATATTTGAAACAGTTAGGCTTCGATGAACCTCGAAAAATGAAGTGGCCAGCAAATTCTCCGGATTTGAACCCAATCGAAAACCATTGGAGCATCATGAAGCGAAGACTGTACGCCAACGGACGACAATTCAGGAGCAACGCTGAGTTATGGGAAGCAATTCTTGACATATCTCGAGGCATTACAGCAGATGACATTCTACAATTAACAAATTCTATGGATCGTCGACTTTTTCAAGTAATTTCAAAACAGGGAAAGCACATTCCCTATTAATTTGTTTAAAACTGTGCCTTTGTTTGTATCTGTTATTATTTTTTTGATTTTCTTTTTTATTAGCTTCCTTTGATCATAAACATTCACGTGCAACATTAATGAACGTTTTGTTTGCTCAATTCTGGGAATTTTACTATACCTTTCTAATAATTTGGCATGCTCAAATCACCATGGTGATAACAAATATGGCGCCAGTTTGTGTACGAAAATTTCAGTGATCAACATTGTGTCAAAATTTTGTGTGAATTAATTGGACGGTTTTTGAAATAGAAAAAAAAATATCTCGATAATAATTTGGCACGCGGTGTATATATGTTCTCGTTGCACTATAAGTTACAACCGTAAATATAAAAGTTTCAGTTCGAAATATCCTGAATGTCACCTGAATGTAAATAATAGATTATCATTTTCGGAGATTAATGGATGAAAATGGATATTTAGTACATCCCAGTGTTTAGAAGTAATCACAAAATTTAGACGCATATTGAACCCTGAAAGAAAGAAACATGAATTGAAAATTACAATTTGGTTATACCAGAATCAAGTAAGTCCCACAATTTAAGTATCTCGGAATTGTTTTAATAGAGTTCGAAAAGTGCGAAACTGAAATAGGAAAGCGCTTCGGATAGCCTTTCAAAATATAAGTATTAATTAACAAAAAAAATGTCGTTAGAAACAAAGAAAAGTATACTGAACTGTTACGCAATATCAGCCCTCTTGTATGACTATGAATGCTGGACAATCTCATTACAGATGGAGAAGAAAATTATGTCGATCATACGCGTCTTAAAACCAGACCGCGATAATCAATAAAATAGAATTTAATTTTTATTTTATTTGTCTGTTCTTCCAAGTATAAATGATCAGAAACCCAGTATAGGGGCGCTGCCCAATATTGGTCCGCAGTTCAGTATCAGTCTGCGACCCAGTACCGTTCTACAGCCCAGTATCAGACCGCTGCCCAGTTCCGCTCCTCGGTACAGTACCGGTCTGCCGCCCAGTATCGGTCCGCATCCCAGTATCAGTCTGCGGCCCAGTACCGTTCTACAGCCCAGTATCAGACCGCTGCCCAGTTCCGCTCCTCGGTACAGTACCAGTCCGCCGCCCAGTAATTGTCCGCAGCTCAGTATCAGTCAATTTGGTTTTAGAGAAGGGTTTTAGAGAATATCATGGATCGGACATGTGAACAACAACGATGATTTGGAGAAAATGGAAACAAAATCGACACTTATAATTAAAATCTGGAAGAAAAAGTTGAAAATTCTAGGGCACATAACGAGGAAAGAGAGGTTGGAAAATGGATACTCACAGGGCAGATTGAAAGGACAAAGGAAACAAGGCATAACCTACAAAGCGAGGTTGATTAAATGGATGGTGGAACAAGGTTTAGGAGAGATAACTAAAAGACAATTTAGTAAGGGCTACAAAAAACAGGAAATTATGGAGAGCCATGATCACTAAAGTTTTGAAGGGACACACTACACCTTAGAAATGCAGAGAGAAATATTATATCGCTTTGCAATAAGATATCCAATTCAAGTAATATATATATATATATATATATATATATATATATATATATATATATATATATATATGAGAGACCATAGAGTGATTCAAACTTTGGTCTCATGGTCGGAAAAGGAAGGTGATGCTCTCGGCCAATAGTGACTGAAATTGTCGAGACGGAACGATTTGAGAGCTTTCAATGGTTGTGCTAGCACGAAGTCGCAAGTCATCGTGATCGAGGCTTTGAACGTACTGGCTTGTTTCAGACTGGTGATAACGCCAGATAATGCGCTGTCTGCCAGAAACTGTAAGTTACCTCCATTCAGCATAGTTGCATTATAAATCACAGTCTTGAACAAATGAAAATGTGACTGAGTAGGCGTCTGCAATAAGGATTGGTTAGCTGGCCGAGCACATAGGCTATATATATATTAGGAGGATTTGAATAATCTTAATTAATTCATCGAATCTATTAGAATCCTCAACAAAATGCAGAAAGGAAAGGACTGGACAGACGTTTCGTGCTATTTTGGGGACTCATCAACAGTGCGCATCCTCTATCGAAAATCGAACCTCTGGCGAAACGATATAACGCAAGCGTCATACCCACTAGAGCAACGGCCGTCCAGTGATTTCTGCATTCTTTTTAGGATTCTTCGAGACTCGATGATTTAATTATGATTATTCAAATCCTCCTAATAATTTGTATATATAGCACTGCTTGAACCGACTTCTAATGCTCTGGATGGATGCACACGGCTAAGGAGAAGGAAAAAAGCAGAAGGCTGTGCAATAGCGATTTACTAAGCATAGCTTAACTTTGTCGCAAAAACGAAAGTATTGACCACCCAATGAAGATGGAAACTCAAAACTCGTAATTGATCTAGCAATACAAGCGTGCTAACCATTAGGCCACGTCGAAGTGCCCAAAGAAAGCCGGGCAATAAAGCTGAACGCAATATTTTTCCAAGTCGGAACGCCAGTTTCAAATTCATTCAACAACTGACAACGCATTTTGCCTGTCCCATGGCATCGATGCCATTGTAAAATATAATGACATGATGAACATTTCAACAATAGTTATACTCAATATCTCAAAATATACGCTCCATTGTACATACAAAAGGTGAAAGTCGTTATCTGACGTTTTAATGAATCTCACAAATACACAAATTTCTATTTGCGAAGTAATTTTCTGTATATTATTATGGTGATATAATTAACGTTTTCCCAAATTTGATATTTCAGCTGGATTATTACAAATTAAACTTAATTATTGATATTTGTTTACATTTATAACGTGAACTAAATTTTCAAAATGATTGTCTGTAAACAGGAAATCAACCGATGCTGCGTACAGGAAGGAACATGAATGAATATATTACAACAAATATACTCATAAATCTAGATAAATTTTGTATTCCTGGACGCTCATACATACATATCTACCTTTACATAACATTCTATAAACTTATGACATGACAATTATTTATACCAATAAAGCACAAATTTATTCGCATATTTACCCCCCTCTCTATCTCTCGCTCTCTCTCTCTCTCTCGCTATATATATATATATATGATGCACAATGAAGTAGTGTATAGCTGTTCGGATTGAGGAAAACGGGTAAATAGCAGAGCAGACTGGATTTTATAGCCTTGGTTGGCAACTGTTCTAGGAGAAAGACAATTCTGAATTCAAGACCTGCAGAGGGTTCTTTGGGGAGCTTGTGGCATGTAGGGCACCAGGTTTCTGGACTCGGTTAAAAAAATTTGGTTGGATTGATGTGAGTTTGTGACCCTGGGTTTCACGCTTTTGCGATCTTGAGACAAACTGATTTTTTTTTAAATTTTGGGTTTATGTAGATTGCGTGTATTGGTGTTATTATGGGAGTGGGGGGAATCGTCGTCGTGATGTCACGCATGCTAACGCAAACATAAATGCATGTCCGTACACCCAATGAGGTACGCAGACACAATTGCTCGTCCGCCGGGACTCATACAGATATAAACATATGTGGACAGTATGAGATTTGACATATGTATGTATATGGGTGCTGTTGTCTCCATACATACGCATTTGTATGTTGAAATTCAAAGATCGGAAGTGTAGCGAAAATTTCTCGTGAATGCCTCGTGAATGTATACATGTAGGCAATCAGAGTATTTTTCTATTTTTTCGCTGAATAATATTTCCTCGCATGCACGTATATACGTGTGGTGGGGTCTGTGTAAAATTATGACAGGTAAAAATTGCTATTATTTTTATTTTTTATTTTTTAAAAGTTTATTTGTTATTATTTTCAAGCTGGTTATTTGCTTGTTTTTGATGACTGTTTATATGTAACTGGTAGAATGTTAGCTCTATCACTGATATTGAGCGCTTTCTAATAAGTACCGCGCATATAATATATATAATATATATATATATATATATATATATATATATATATATATATATATATATATATATATATATATATATATATTTGGTTGATAGATGTGAGTTTGTGACCCTGGGTTTCACGCTTTTAGCGATCGTCAGACAAATTGATTAATGTTTTTTAAAAATTTGGGTTTATGTAGATTGCGTGTATTGGTGTTATTGTGGAAGTGGTGGGGAAATTTCGTCGTTTTGTCATTCATCGTACTAACGCAAACATCGATGTATGCAGACACATATACATACTTGGTCGTCCGTCGGGACTCATACATATATAAACATATGTGGGCAGTTTCGGCTATGACACATGTATGTATACGGGTGGTGTTATATCTATACATACGCATTTGTATGTTGAAATGTTGAAATCTAAACATTGGAAGTGTGGCGGAAATGTCTCGTTGATGTGTACATGTCATATGTATTTTCCAGCTGGAAAATATTTCCTCGCATGTATGTATATGCGTGTGGTGGGGTTTGTGTAAAATTATGATAGGTAAAAATTATTATTATTTATATTTATTTTTAAATTTAAAAAAAAAAATGGGGCTTTATTTGTTATATTTAAAGCTGGTTATTTGTTTGTTTTTGGTGACTGTGTATATGTAACAGGTAGAAATTTGTAATCCTTATTGGTTAATTTATATGGTGATGTTTAGTTTAATATTCAATGTGCTGGGTGAGAGGGTAGTTCAATTTAATAACGGGTCTATATGATATGATGTGATAGTAATGTTTCAAGGGATTGGAGACAATGATAGTTAGCTAATAGTTATTGTGAATTGGTAGAAATTGTAAATTGGTAGTAACGGTGGTGGGAGAATGATAAAACCATGAATGTAGTTATAGTGGTGGTAGCTTGAACTAAAAAGTGGTTGTTGGTGTTTTATTTTATTTTTGTTTTATTTTGTTATATGTATTAATTTATTTTGGTATAAATCCTGATAATAGGTATTCTGTGTAAAATTATGGTAGTTGGAGATTGCTATAATTTTTAATTTTTAATTACAAAATTATTATTGTTATTATATTAAAGCTGCCTGGTAATAGGTGTTTATTCTCATGGTTACATATGGAAATTTGATCATATTGTATTAAGGTATTAAATATGCTGGGGGAGTAATAAAGATTGTAGTGGATTTATATGTTAATAGTGAGTGTGATGTGTAAGTGATGGTGCTGTGCGTTGGTGGTAATGATAATATTGTTAGTTAAAAGGTATTGTAGTAAAAGTGATTACTAATGGTGGTGCAATTATAATAATGATAGATGCAATTATTTTAATGGTATCTTGAAATTAAATTGTGATTGTTGGTGGTTTGTTTGTTTTATCCGTTTGGTATGAATTCGGATAATAGGTACTTGTTCTCATGCCTACATTTGGAGATTATCTCTGATTTTTTGTTTAGTAAGTTCATTTGCGGTTTGTGTGATATTATTGCTACTTTTTCGTGTAGGCAAAGTAGGCATTTTTTCGTAATGTTGTTGTAGGCAGGGGCTTTTTTTCAATATTTCCCAACTTATTGTTGGTGTGATGTTTTTGTCTTTTTGCTGCCACATGTATGTAGAAAGTGTTGTGCTGTTCGAATATTTCCTGTTGTTGAATGAAATGTTGTGATTGTTATTCCTCATCTTGAATGGACCTTCGGTGGCACCGATGTAGTGCATAGTGTTGTTGTTTGTACTGACCTTGGCCATGTATATAGTGTTCGTAAGTTGGCAATTTCCCTGGAGTGGACATGTTGTTCTGTTTCTGCAGTTGCATATTGGATCCTTGGTTACATTTTTGTAGGTTGTCATTTTTTTGTTGTGGCTTTTAATTATTTCTGTTATGTTTTTGTACAGCTGTAGCTGATCTTTACGTTTTTTTTTTTTTCAAAAATTTAAAATAAATATAAATAATAATAATTTTTACCTATCATAATTTTACACAAACCCCACCACACGCACATACATACATGCGAGGAAATATTTTCCAGCTGGAAAATACATATGACATGTACACATCAACGAGACATTTCCGCCACACTTCCAATGTTTAGATTTCAACATTTCAACATACAAATGCGTATGTATAGATATAACACCACCAGTATACATACATGTGTCATAGCCGAAACTGCCCACATATGTTTATATATGTATGAGTCCCGACGGACGACCAAGTGTCTGCATACATCGATGTTTGCGTTAGTACGATGAATGACAAAACGACGAAATTTCCCCCACCACTTCCACAATAATACCAATATACGCAATCTACATAAACCCAAATTTTTTAAAACATTAATCAGTTTGTCTGACGATCGCTAAAGCGTGAAACCCAGGGTCACAAACTCACATCTATCCAACCAAATATGTTAGCTCTATCTCTGATATTGAGCGCTTTCTAATAAGTACCGCGCATATAATATATAAATAATTATACATATAAATATTTGTTTATATTTATATACACTTTTCACAGATATATATATATATATATATATATATATATATACCGGTTGACTGGTGTGTGTTTTTGTTCTTATTTTAAATCTATCATGACCTATAATATCAAATTTTTGCTTTTATGCCATAATATATATATATATATATATATATATATATATATATATATATATATATATATATATACCCAAATGAGAGCAAGGACCAATGGAATAAAATTCCACTGTTAGTAGCATTTACTTTAAAAAAATGCTCAGTACAAAGTAGAGCAATATATTATTATTTTTATAATAAGAGTTTAGAACAAAACCGTGTTGAAATCGCTACACAATATCTTTCGGTACTATGTTGTGCCTCTTCAGGCGATGGTAAGTGACTGGTGATTAAATGAGTTTTAAGAAATTTTTTAAAGCAAACTGTTACCTCTTTTTCAAAAAATAAAGTGCGGGTGGTGAGGAAACACAAGGTCAGAATTTAAAAAAAAAAGACTTAGCAGCCATTTCACTAACTTGTTTGCTTTTAGATTACAGTTCGGCATGAATAATTTCTTGACTTACTCTGATAGTTTTTAAGGAGTTTTCAAATTTATCTATTACTTCTTTATTTTATTACATAGTTTCACGTCTTGAATGAATTCCTTTCCTGATTTGGCAGATTTGCTAGAACCCTCAAATATACTTTGTCTTGTTTTTATTTTATTCCTTCCATTATCTCTCTTGTGTGTGGTATTTTCTGATCATTGTTTATAAAATAGCCATTGTATTTCCATAGAGTATCACATGGTCAGTTTTCTGTATCACTCCAGTAAATACTTGACTCCACCTTCTATCCTCTACCGTTAAAAGGCCTGATATGCTGGACTCTTCCCATATATGGTCAGGAACTTGTTTTTACTTTCCATGCGATAGCGTCCAAAAACGCCCCGCGTCCTTGTAGATGATGAATTATTTCCCAACTTGCAACCTCTTTCTCACAAATGAAATGTTGCAAGCCTCTCGCTACTCTATCGCTATTTCCATGGAAATAGTTCAAACGAATTACATACCTGAATTCCACCAGGTCTAAACCTTCATAGCTAAGATCCACCATACCAAGTACATTGTAGCTAACCATCCTCATTCCTTGAACATACTATTGGTAAGATGTAAGTGCACCCGAATAACTTCTTCCAACGGACCGCTACTTTGTAAAACCGACACCCAAATTGTTGCTTTCTGATAACTATAATCTTAACCTGTTCAAGTTTAGAGTTAACTGTTATCATTTACATATATCCTCATAAATTGTTCCTCTTTCCTCTTACTCTGTAACCCTCTATCTTGAGTTGCCCTTGGAAATTTTACAGGGTGAACATTATAAAAAAAGAGAAAAAACTTTCGGACTGTTACTTTCTATTTGATTTATATTCGTTAACTTTCCACATTGGTGCTGATTCATAATTTCCTTTTGGTTGCAATCAGTTCCTCAATGGCGGGCAGTTAACAACTATCAAGCATGTCTCTCGTTACTGGATGGAGAGTCCCTCTCCCCACAAAAAAAAAATCATCTTATTTCACGCCGTTATCTAATATTTTTGAATATAGAAGTGCCAATTTGTTCATGTCATGGATGACAGAATAAATTTCCATTGCTTTCTTCACGGGGTTTTATTGGGACAACGCGTCATTGTGGTTGTTGACATCCTCCAGTTTAGTTCTTTGTTGTCCTACTCAGCCACCAGGTCTCATATTCAAATGGTAGAGGGGGTGGATTTAATCAACCACAATTTGACGAAAGTGATGATTAAACGAACGGATATGTGTATTATTTTTACCGGTCCGGCGAATGTTGCTGGAGTTACATTAATAAATCCGCATAACGGCACTATTTACGGGATGTGCTTCTGATGTTCCCGCTATTGTAGATTATCTCTCCCTTAGAGTCGGGATTGTCAAACGGAACCCGATCCAGCCCCTAGGGATCAATGTGGAGTTCCGGGGAGGTGGGGTCTATGATAGTCAATAGGTCGAATGATATCGGTATGCGATCAACTAGCACAACCAAATTTATTATTGCTAAAATCGTTTTTTTGGCATTTTCTGATTGTTTAATATATAAATATATGTATTTTTCATACATATATACATATATTGAACCAATCAGTTATGTGACATGTGTGATACACGCTTAGGCAATGGTGTATCTAACGATACATGACTAACGAGCAGCAAGTTGCCATTCTTTCTGCGGGAGACCAGTTGACATCCAAGGCTATAGAACGCGGTCTGTCCTGCTATTTACCCATAGCTGGGTGCGGGTTGAAAAGAGGATTCATACCTTTCCAAAGGGTATTAGCACGTAAGTGAATGTAATGAATTCGACTGGAATTCGAACTCGGCTCTCCGATCCCTCAATCCGATTCGCTATCCACTACTCTATTTTAAAGATTCAAGCATATAAAAAGGCCCTGATATTACTATTTTTTGTATGAGGTTATCTCTAAGTGTAGCCATCTTTGTGCCTTTTATAGGGCACTAATTTCAGAGCTTCATTGCATTTGATACAATTCACTCTTTTTTTTAAAAACTAACTTTGAAGTTAATACCTTAATTATTGGATATTAGTAGCGATTATGCATTTCGGTTCAATATCATCGGCTGTATTTAGGGTTGGTCTACTTTATATATTATTTCCGTGATTCGTTGAGGTTGTTTATTATATTTAAATATATTTCTGAATCTGATCAAAATTTGTAATTGCCAACATCTGTGTAAGTTTTAGGGGCCAAAGATATTTAAATGGTTCTCTGGGGATGAAGAGAAATAAAAAGGGTTTTCTGGTCGATAAAGTTCTACAACCCGCGTCTTAGACATATCTATGTTGACTGTAGGTCAGATGTTCTTTAGAGTCGAGAAAGTATTCCAACGGTTTGAAGGACTCGCTAGAATTTGGGATTTATTACTAATCAGTAGAACGTGCAAAATGTGTGAATTTAAGTCATTTTCGTTTCATTACCAATCCATGCTAATTCAGATTCAATAACAATTTTTATATACAAAAATTTTGATTATCAATGGGATCACCCTTCAGTGTAATGATGACATGTATTTTCTTAGAATTTCTCGAGGCTGGTTCTTTCCAAAGATTTTACATAAACAATCAAATTACTTCCGTTATATTGATGATAAACTATTAATATATCCCCGTTATACTAACTTACCTTGTAGATAAACTAAACAAAGTCGAACACACAATAGAATTCACATACGAAATAGAAAATAAAACAATCCTTTACCTTTTTTAGACATCTTGTTACACTGAGTTGACAACAGCCTAAAACTTAGTGTCCCCGAAAATCCATAAATAAAAATGACCTAATAAACGTCCACGCCCATCATCACAAAATAAAATCTAGAATTATCAATGGATTCTATTTAAGAGCATTCAGAATTTTCTGCCTTCAATATTTACACGGAGATGAGAAATATATTGAAAATACTTTCAAGACGCTTCAATACCTTATTTCATATTCAATCCGAAACAAAAGGCTCATAAAATATTCCAAAATAGAAGAACTGTCCTTCCTGACAAAAACAACGAATCAAAAAAATATATTATTCTACTAAATCTATCACAACTACAACCAAAAAGAATTTATCTAAACGCAACATAAATTTCTCACAACGACATGTAAAACAATCAAAGACTTAATCAATAAAAAACAAAAAAACAAGCCAAAACTTGAAGGAGAAATTTACTCTATCAATTGCCAGAATATATTCATTGGAGAAACCTAAAGAAGTTTAAACAAAAGACCAAGACAAAAGCGACATAAAACACACACACACACACACACACACACACACACACACACACACACAAAAAAAAAAAAAAAAAAAAAAAACGCATTGAGTGTTCACCGTAACAAAACTGACCACAATTTTCACAAAGGGAATGCTACTTTGATTAAGAGAAAAAAATAATCCACCAAGACGAAAATATCTGGAAAGTGCCTTGCCACGGTAAATTTGCTCTTGTTCAGGCTCTTACAATATATCACCATTCCTGGTAGATTTTTCTTTTGTTACAATGTGGGATATTCAAGGACAAAAGTGATGGAGAGGAAAAGAAAAATACAGATGAATTTGGCTGGATGGAAAAAATATTCTTTCAAAGAAGGAAAAAAAAAATATTTTAAATCTTTTAATACCAGCGTCTATCGTTTCGTACGCAACATTGTAATCAACATAGGTCCGGGCCGATCCGATGAAATCCTAATGGATGAAATGTCATGAAAACTCTTTTTCCAATTTGTCATACTATTTTCATAGAGTTTGTTGATATGCAAAATTATACAATATTATATATCATTATATATATATATATATATATATATATATGCATGTATATATTTGTATATATATATTTGCATATATTTATATATATATACATATATTTGTATATATATGCATTTTTATGCATATATATTTGTATATATATGCATACATATATTTGTACATATATATGTGTGTGTTTGTGTGTGTGTGTGTGTATGTATGTATGAGTCAGTCAAACTTGATCTAATTTGACCAACGATGACTATCCATTTGTTTTGTTTTAATTATATTTTCCTGCCTGCACATCTGGTTCACATTTGTGGAGAAAATGCCCAAATTTCCTGTTTGGTGTCCGAGAACATCACTAAGCATTATCGCGATTATTATAATAGGAAATTGTTTTATTTCATTTTTTGTCGATTGAATATAATATAACAATTTTGATTGAAGTAATTGTCGGACATAATCCATTTCATGATATATATAGAGTGGATATTTATACATATTATTAAAATGAATTAATTTTTCTTATGTTTTTCGATTTTAAACATTCTCGATGTTAAACCTGCTCTTTTTTGTGTGGTAGTGACATAAATGTCTTTCTTGAACTGGCAGTGACAAAATTCTTCTGCGTGAAGAAAATAAAACAATTAAGATTGTTCCGAGAAAGGGTGAGGAATGATATCTGTATTCTTATCATTTAATGACCCCTGTGTGTTCTTCGATATATTTCCATTTTTTGTATTGTGTGTGTTTTTGTCAGCATGTGTATGTATGCGTATATTCTATCTCCATATATATTCTAATTCCTTATAACAAGACAGTATGTATGTATGAAGAGGGAATATGGTGGAAATGGACAGTATTATACTCACTCCTACAAAACGGAAAAATGGAAAACGCTAGAAAATCTAAATAAAAAAAATATTCATCGAAACATTTTAAAAAAAAAGGTTGCTGCCCAAATATATATTAATCATATATATATATATATATATATATATATATATATATATATATATATATATATATATATATATGTGTGTCTGTGTGTGTGTGCGCACCCCGCGTTTGTGTGTGTGTGTGTCTATGTATGTGTCGAATGTTTTAAAACGGTTTACCTATAAGACTTTTTGTTTGTTTCAAGAATTAGGTGAAAATGAATACCCTAAACTATTGTGAGCCTGGGTAACCAGTTCCAACTTCAGTCGCATTTTTACAAATTAACTTATAAATCATACTTTTCTCGCTTTTAGAAAAAAAATCTACGTAGAACATACATTTTTCTAAAAAGCGTCAAAGCCTTAGCATTGTACATATTTACTAAGAATTCTAAACTTTTTAATGCCCTGTTAATTAATAACGTAAGCAATCAGCTCTCTCTTCAGTTTTATTTAATACCTGGATAGAATAGAGAAGGTTACTGAATAGAAGACGAAGGTTGATAATGAACGGTAATACTTAGAACAAGAACAACATATATAAGATTCGCCAGCGTCTCGTAGAAGAAGTAGTCAACTGCTAGAAGTGAGTCAAGTGAATTCCACAATGAATCTCCAACGGCAGGATATCTACCAACCGCCCCATGCGGTCAGATATGGCACAAAATCAAATTAAATGTGGGGTAACCGAGCCCGTAGGCTCGGCCAAAATTTCCTCGTAGGAGCCGGGTAGTTGTTTCCTGAGACGAGACTTTGCCCTTCGAAATAGCCTCGTCTGGGGATCCTCTCTATCCGGAGGAAGAGAGTTTGATCTGCACAGCTGGAGAGGTATCTCCAGCTGCAGGATATCTACCAAAGGCCGAATATAATGCGGGGTATCTGAGCCCGTAGTCTCGGCCAAAAATTCCCCGGACACCCGGTATAAAAGGGGGTCGGGTAGCTGTTTCCCGAGACGAGACACGGCCCTTTGACATAGCATCGTTTCCAGATTCTCTCTGCCCGGAGACAGAGAGTCTGACCAACACAGCTGGAAACGAATCTCCGACTGCAGGATATTTCCTAACCTCTCCACGCGGTCAGATGTGGCATAAGGCCGAATTTAATCTGGGGCAAAAATTCCCCGTAAATCCCGTATAAAACGGGGTCAGGTAGGTTTTTTTTTTCTCGAGACGTGACTCTGCCTCGTCTTGGGATCATCTCTGCCAGGAGACAGGGAGTTTAACCAGTACAGCTGGATACGAATCTCCAACTGAAGACCAACAAACAGTATTTACTACTGTTTTTATATGCATAGGGACATACTCATTATCGTTCGTAGTATGCTACAACACCTTTCTTTAGGACATTAGAGCGAAAGTGATAGTAACAAACGTGGATAGAATTTAAACTTGGCTTCTTGATTCTATTTTAAGATTCGATCACAATTAATAAGGTAGGAATTATATTAGCTTTTAGTCAAATTATATATGAATAATGACAGTCCTTTAAACAAATTATCTGACGTACATCAAACCTACAACTACGTAATTTCAAACAGGATAATAAAATAAAATCTTCAACCTCACATGAACATCACTTCATGGGAGAAGAAAACATTTTTTTCAAAACTTCCAACAATAGGAAAACCCGAAAAATAATTAAAAAAGGTTTTCTTGCTAAATGTTCACGGAATAAGGCGCAGGTGCCATTCAAGTTAGAACGTTAGCAAATGAAGATGTTGCATGGACGTCAAAACAAGAAGACAGTGCAGATTGTTAGGATATCTACCATAGATAACGTTTGATCGTAGACTTGCAAAGGTTAAGATTGTAGGGATCGAAGCAATATTCTCTCTGAAGTTTTTCTACAAAGTAACGTTTCTGAGAAGAACTTCTTTCTTACCAAAGTTATACGAAGGATATGGTAATAATTCGACCCCGTCTATGTGGCGTGGTGGGTCTTAGCTGTTATGGTCTGATCTGGTGAATATAAGAAATGCAATTTCTCTGAAGATTTGCGACAGAATTAGATATATCTTAGAAATATACTTCGTAACGTTTCATATGTGGAGAAAGGGATTGTAGGATTGAAAATTACAACGTTTGAAAGTGAAAACGGAACAACTCCATTGCTGATATGGCGGCAATACTCCATTTTTAGACTGAGCTCACTCTTGTAAATAAAGCATAGCAGGAAGGACTCAGGTATTTTTCAAGAGCTGTACAATGAAACAACAATTTTTCCAGCATTATTCAGTAAGAATAATATATGTGCGTTCTGATTGAGATCTATCTATTTGCAGTCAGGCTAATGGATAAAAATTTCTACGTGTAAAATGAATCCTATAAGCTTATTTACAATTTGTTCAAATAAATCTAATTGCAAAACCCCTGATGAGACTGATTCCAAATATGTTTTCACGTATCTAAGTTGTTGGAAAATCTCGCAGACCACTCACACTTAACTAACATATATTAGACTGCTAAGAAAGTAATTACATTTAGCAGGATATAAAATCAAATCTAAGTTAAATTTATTTCTACCCTATTCGTCGAAATCGATATTGCAGATATACGCTATTCGTCGAAAAGTCTATCATGCTATCATCGCTATCATATCATGGTTGGGTTTGGTTTGTTTTACGGCATATAAGCCAAGAGGGGTTATTTAATGCCGACAATTTTTATTGCTGCTAATATTTTCCTTCATTGCTAGTATTTTTTTCTCCTTCAAATGTGTATTGCTGCTAATATTTTCTTCCTTCAAAAATCTATTTCTGGTAATAGTTTTTCTTCAAAAATGTATCGCTTGTAATATTTTTCAAAAATACACAGCTGGTATTTTGTTTTTCAGAAATGTATAGCTGGCAATTTTTTTTTACAAAAAATGCATAGCTGGTAGCATTTTTTCAAAAGTGTATAGTGTGGTTTTGCTTGTTTTGTTTTACGGCATATGCACCTGAATGGTTTAATTAATAGCGACAAGATTTTTATTGCTGGTAATAATTTTTCTTCAAAAATTTATTGCTGGTGATTATTTTTACAAAGTATTTCTGGTATTCAAACCTATTTTTACACTTTCATAGTGTTTTACCCCAGTTTCGGAGTTAACTATTTACCCATAGCTGGGACCCTAACAGCTGCTACCACATCGGGTCAGGGTGGACCTGGGAACACGAGCAATTAAGAGGTGGTTCCACGCTTCTCAAAGTCTCCTGATCAGATGCCTTGCTGCTGGACGTAGTTTATCGTCTTACCCAAGACGCAGATGTAGTTCATCATTATACCCAGAACTTCATTATATATATTATTTCTCAGAAACACTGTCATCAAAAACTGCGGTTTAAATGGATGGGAAATTTGCACAGAAAACAGTCTTTGTTTCTAAATGTTCTGTCACACGTAAACTGTTCCAATAATCGAAACAAATTAGCTATAGGTGGAATATCTGGTGAATTTTAAAGATGTGAAAAAACCTCTTAACCTGGTGATCGTTGTTTGTTTATTTTTGCTAGGTTTGTTTTGCAAAGTGTACCTTTTGCGTCGTCATGCTAGAAAATAACAACTTTTTTATTTACCAAAGCAGAAGACTTTCAATGTATGGTGTTGTTTACGCGAGCAAGCGATGATTTCCGTCTGTGATAGTCTTTTCCAGTTCCAGAAACACATATGGGACTATACATTTCATATTCAATTAATAAAAAGAGAGGGCTTCTGTGGATGGAGTCTTGGCTTTGGTGTTTGTCCTTGTTTCTCTATGTCTATTTCTCAGTTTCTCTTCATATAAAAAATGCAATTTTCATCACTTCTTACAGTGTAAAGCAAAAATTAAAAGCCATCATTCCTGATGTCCTGATGCAGATGGTTCTCAATCAAAATATCATG
The DNA here is from genome assembly GCA_903632075.3 of Acanthosepion pharaonis. Lineage (NCBI taxonomy): Eukaryota > Metazoa > Mollusca > Cephalopoda > Sepiida > Sepiidae > Acanthosepion > Acanthosepion pharaonis. The sequence goes on from CAHIKZ030005497.1 coordinate 199,962, forward strand.
AGAAATCGAAATCCCTTCTTTCAAAGTATTACCAATAAATTCTGAAATACACAATAAACGAGGGCGTATCAAATAAAAGAGGTGATGAACTAATTTAAACATTCACTCTTGATTATGCTTTTCTTGGTTAAGTAATAATTAATTGCTTTTACGTGAATTTCAAAGACAATGTATAGATATTGTACATAATTTATTCATTCACGTGTGCAGTTTTGTTTCACTAGCTTTCGCCATCTTTTTTGCAGCGTCATGGTACATTTGTCATAGAACTTCACATCGTTCTAGATGACGAACGTTTCTACTAGGCTTCCAAGGAATTGAAGGTCTTCTCATTAAGAATATTTCCTGGGTGATCGAAATTAGTTGTAATCGCAAGGGTCAATCCCAGTTGAGTATAGGATTTATAGGTCATCCAAATCAATCTCTACCAATTTCTACCGGGTCTCGAAAGGAATAAGAGGCCCGGCATTGTTCTGATAAAAGACGACACCCCTAGATTGACCAATTCCAGAAGTTTTTCATTCATTGCTACCTTTTATAGATACATATAGGAAACGTTAATGACTGAATTCATTTCCTTATTTTATCGGAAGGAATAACTAATACACACTGCTGTTCAAAGCTCACCGGATACAAAAGCATAACCATGCAGATCGTTTTTTGGAAAGGTTAACAGTGCTTCATCCATTCTCTAGATCATGTTTCGCTCCACATTGTTGTAGCAATCCATTTTTTCGCGTCTGAAGGATCATCGGGGTTTCACTTATCTACCTGTTTTAAAATGCTTTACAATTCCCATGAGATATGCAGATTATATGTGTGATGTCCTTTATCGGGTGTAGTCCTGGGTATGACGATAAACTACATCCGGTAGCAAGGCCTCTGATCCGGGGACTGAAAATTTTGAGGAGCATGGAACCACCTCTTAATTGCTGTTGCTTGCAGGTCTACCCTGACCCGGAATACCTTTGCGAAAAATTAGGAAGCCAACTCTTCTCCATCCACCTAGGGGTTAATTAGTAAGACATGTATCACTAAACCATCATTATCTCCAAACATTTTTATAATCTAATTTTTTTTTTTTTTTTAAATATTTTGGACAGATTGATAATCGTAGAAAACTAACCAATCAAACTAATAAACGCTTAGTGATAACCATTTTGACTTCTATCGTAATGTTTAAAGAGTAGTAAATGAAGGTGAGTAAGCAGACAAATGTAAATAAAACTAAAATGAAATAAAGTATCCAATTTAACCAAATTGTCAATGAGCCATTTCCTTCACTGTAGAAAAAAGAAATTTATTGCGGGAATCCAGTTCAATGGAATTTCCCGTGATATATCGAGCCTGATGTAGCAAAACACAAAGTTTTACAGCGAAGTATCTCGTCAACGTCTTCAGAAGCAATACATTTATTATTAAATATCATGGCAACCTCTTCAAGAAGAATAAATTCATCTGAGATATTTCACCAGCTGTACAAGGACAAATCTATTGCGTGATTTCAGTTCCAGATATTTAACAAATGTAATTTTCAGTAGTTTAACTAGAAATCATGTAGCACTAAAGGGAGGCTTAAACTAATTCATGTCTGTATAAGGAAAAAGCTACTTGAAAATGAGTAGATTGTGCAGATCATAGAAAATATAGAAGTGGATCCAATTAAAGAACTATAGAATGAAATAACCGATCACTTATTACCAGGAAGGTGAAGGAAATTTGATTATCGATTTAAAATTGGCTAGTGTGGAAAAGAATCTTCTTCAATATATGTAGAAGCAAACTTACTCACATTATATTTAGAATAAATTAATTTTTTATTAATCGCCTTTTTGAGGAATTAATGTGTATGCTTTAAATCCAAGTGATGATAGAAATCGGTACAAAATTATTTCTTTTCCTTACTGTGGTCGACATATATTTCTTTTCCAGATATGTGTATACCCTATTTGTTGAACCAAGCCATACCATGGTAATATATTACTTTCTCTTAATATTTATATATATATATATATATATATATATATATTTATATATATATATATATATATATATATATATATATATATATATATATATATATATATATATATATATATATATATATATATTTGTATGGCTTTGTATGTATATATATATATATATATATATATATATGTTAAGAAATGGACAATAAAAATTAATTTCTAAAACATTTCTTTATGTTTAATTGGAGAAATTTTAGATACAAATATTCGTTCTATGAAAAATTTGTATAATATATATATTTTTATCTTTAAACATTTTTAAAAATGTATCAAATAAATTTTAAACATAAAAAAAATTCTTTAATAAAAAATATATATATGACGTATGTTTACATTATATACAGTTATGAATATAGATTCATGGAAGATTGTAGTTTATATATATACATATATATATATATATGACACATATAGGATGCATATCCTGTCTATGAACGAATATATATATATCAGACACACGGTAAATGTTATTTAATACTGTTTATATATATATATATCTATAAAATAACAACGTTAAACATAAATAAAATGTCTTTATAAATATATATATATATATACACATATATATATATATATATATATATATACATACACATATATATATATATATATATACACACACATATATATATATATATATATATATATATATATATATATATATATACATATATAAATATATATATATATATACACACACACACACATATATATATATATATATATATATATATATATATATAGTTTATTCAAATTAGGTAATCCGTATGGTAGACCTTTGAGGATGATATCCAGAGATCTCAATGTAAAATTAAGAGCAGATATGTTTGAATAAAAGACAGACCACGTTAAGATTCCATGTAATAAGCTATTTCACCATAACCCCTTTAACAGGGTTCTGGATGATCAGAATTTACTTCCAAAAGCTGAAATGAAAAATGAAAAGAAATTCACACGTTTTTACGGACCTCATCAAGTATACGCAAAGTTAATGAAGTGAGGAAGTGAGGTGGGAGAGAGGATATGAGTGTGTCATATGTATCATTTTAGTTTTCTATTTTAACCTCAGTGGATGTTGCTCTAATCTAACGCGTCTCGTCTCTAGATAAAGGTGGTTAATGGGCGGGCGATAACGTCTTCATTGAGGAAGACGCGTTATAATAGCCCCAATAAATTATCCGACAGGTTTCATTCAAATTCCTAGACGCTATTCCTAGACATAATGAACTAATATTTAAATGCCGACACAAGAACAACCTAAACCTAAGTAAGTACACTAAGGAATAATCATATAGGAACAGCAATTTTGAATGTTTTATATTCGCTTTGTTTTTAGAAATATTACTATGCACAAGTGGACACTAACACATGACTGTATATATACAACCATGATAATATATTTGCACACTGAGACACCTGTTGATATGTACATGTATATGTTTTAACGTGGTCTCTTTTATTCCAAAATATATATATATATATATATATATATATATATATATATATATATATATATATATATATATATGGGGTTCTATAGCTTTGGATGGCAACTGATCTAGAAGGACAATTCTGAATTCAAACCTTCGGAGGGTCGTTTGGGTTCCTTGTGGCCCGTAGGGCACAGGGTCTCTGTTTTCAGCCCTTCAAAATGTGTGGTTAATTCTGCACAAAGCCTTCACCACTATAATCAAATCATATGTGCTGGTGTCTGTCGGTTCCTAGAAACTGAGCTTGATCCTCATAGGTCGAATACGACAGGAGAGTCCATCATATATATATATATATATATATATATATATATATATATATATATATATATCTTCTCAAGAATTCTTATTACTTCAAAGGTCATTACTTTTTAGTTGATAGTCTTATTTGAAATACAGGTTGTCTCCAAAGTCTGGACATATTGGAAATCTCATTAACTAAATTCATTTTACCTCCACAAATCATGGTTTCGTCAAAAGAAGAAATAATTGACTTCTTATTCTGAGGTATGCTAAAGAAGGTGTACTCAATGAACATAACGGACGCAACTCACTTGATTAAACATATAAAGAGTGAATGTTCTGTAATGACTGTTCTAATTTAATTTTACAAGTTTTAGAATGCATATTTTCGTTTTAGGTATCAACGAAAACGTGTCTCGATGATTAGCAAAATATTTCGTGAAGTTCCTTTTAACTCACCGTTCCTTCAATATGACATCACTTCTGAGCAAACAAAGAAAACAAGTATTTATTATTTAAGTATGTAAGTAACGAAGACATTTTATCGAAAATGGAAGCGAAAAGGACACTTACATTCAGAAAGACACTGTTGAAATTTCCAAGATATCATTAGAAAAGAGAGTTTTTAGATTTTGACACTGGATATATTGAAGACAGGAGGAAAAAAAATGAGTAAAGTAATCTAACTACACGGTGTAAATGTATGGCAAATGTATGAGTGCGGGTTTTAGTGAAAAAGACAAATAAGACTTACAAAGCGGTTACACGTCGACGTACTGACCAGGTTCGACGTTGCATAATCTCAGTGATCGCGAACACTTGTTTCAGCGGGATGAGGGATGACACACATTTGACACACACACACACACACACATATATATATATGTGTGTGTGTGTGTTTATATTAATATACAAAATATAAAATATACAAATATACAATATGCAAATGTAAAATAATAAGAAAGAACAGTAAGATTTACAATCCGGTGTTGTTAGTAATTATTTTTATTTTCAAAAAACAGTGCTCAAAACAAAAGCATAATATTATAATTATTTTCTATTTTTAAAATATGGTTCCATCGCTACACAGGAATTACCGTGTTTCAAAACATAAACTAAAATTTTAAATTTAATTATAAAATTAAATTTAATTTCTGTGTAGCGATGTGTGTGTGTGTGTGTGTGTATATAGGTGAATGTGTGTGTGATCTTTTATATAGTGGTTAAATATCTTCAGCATTATTGATATTGTATTTTTGCGATTATTAGACGCTTTAATGATAATTGATCTGTTTGGGGTTTATTTTGAAGGCTAATTAGCCATTTGGATTTTGTTTTAAGTTTTATTTTGAAAAGTAAGAATAGTTTGATTTGTGAGTAAATATTCTATTAACAAATTTTGTGTATGATTTTTGCTTGATACAAGTCCTATTATTTAACACAAACTTGGGGAAGAAAATGCATTCACATGCATCGTAAGGCCTTAATAATAAATCAAAATGATCTAATCAGGAATAATTGGGACTTATCAGCACACCAGAGCTGTTCAGTGCCACGTAGCTACGAAAAATGTAATGTAAACAGCATGTTGTTTTTGAAGAGAACAGCAACATAAGATTTTGCAGTGGGAGTTATTATTTTCGGCAATGCATCTCAGAAAATTGCAAGTACGAACTCACATTTCTGACCAATAAAACAAACGAATAAGATGCTTTGTGTAATTGAGATTTTTCTGGACGCTGATCGAATTTTCCAGCGAATCGATATTGAATTATTCCACGAGTTGTTTTGATTATGATACAGGTATTTCCTTAATCTTTTCTGCAGTGAGCTTTACTATTTTTTTTCTTTTTCGCTTTCAATTTAAGATCACCGCGAAATATAATATCGTTTATGGAAGTTGAAAATTTCAATTTGTATCACATGAAATGATTAGGAACCATTCTTGAACCCATTTTCCAATTCCATTGAAAAGGTTCTTTTCATTCCTGCTTCACATGGTCTTATTTAGTTCCAGAAATTAGTTCACTGATACTTTTTTTCTCAATATCTATTTTTCCTTAATTTGATTTGTCCATTTAGCTCATACGGTTTTTCGATCCATTCCCAATTTTTTTTAGAACATTGAAGAAATTCAGAAAAAAAGGAAACCAGCGCTTTTTACATTAGATATATTTATCAAGACAGCATTAGCACTGGAGTTTCATTGACCACTTGGTGAGGAACAAACTCTTAATTACTTGCAAGTAGAACGCATTAAGGAAGATAATTAGCAACTAATTTCAGTTTGTTAAAATACCTATATAATATATTCCTTCTTGCTCTTTCTTTACGTTTTATTGTAATATCATGCATCATCAGTTGAATAATCACTCGGTATTTTCACTGTATAATGTTTCAACTACGCGATTTATATTTCAGAGTATATTAATTACACAGGAAAAAGGAGGAGATTAGGCCGGAAAATAACCTTTCTTTTAAATAAAGGTTTCCATCATAAAAACCAAAAAATACTTCAATGCATATATATATATATATATATATATATATGTGTGTGTGTATATGTGTGTGTATAGTGTGTATGTGTGTATTTATATATATATATATTTATATATATATATATATATATATATATATATATATATATATATATAATTATTTATTTAAAATATGATTCCAACGCTACATAAAAGTTGTCATGTTTCAAAACAAGAGGGGAAAACTTTAATATAATTATTTGAATTAAATTGAATTAAAGCACCAAGCTCTGTTCCATCTTCAAGCGAAATTTTTTTTTTTGAATAACTTATTCGTGAAATTTACGCGTTTTATAAGCATATTCATTATTAAAATTAAAATTACTATGGTAACGGCTAGAGCAATTGTTTAAAGAAAAGGAGCGTAAGGGTTAATAATTTGTATCAATATCTCAGTTACATTCAAAGAGGTCAAGTCAGGGTAAGGTTGGGGGTGTCTAAACTTAAAGCGGAAGATCACATCGTCTAGTCTGGCTAAGTCTCTATGGAGATTTATTTAAAAAAAAACATAAAAAAATAAATCTCCATGTGATTGAGGAAAGGATAAATAAAAAGACGGGGAATTATATCAAGGCATTAGAAAATGTCGATTGACATTACGTTTGAATATTTGAAAACTATAACAGTCAGAGAAGCAAGTAAGAGGAATGAAGTTCCACAGACGGTAAGTGCGAGAGAAGAAGCTATTGAAGTCGAAGAGACGGATACATTTAACCGTTTTGACAGTGAAAGGGTGGGATTGGGATGCCAACCTAGTAGGTCGCTTAAATTTATGCAGTTTGGGAATTAGCGAAAATAACACGGAGCAGTTATCGTGAAAGTACTTGTAGAAAAGACAGAGGGAAACGACTGTACGTCTGGGAGAAAGTGACTATAGATGAGATACCAGACCAGCACCAACCACATTGCATATCTGTCTGGATTTTGTCGAGGACCTTGAGACGAACAGTGGGGGCTCCAAACCATATATAGAAGCAGTATTCCATCCAAGGGCTTATGGTTGATTTATAGATTTGAAGGATGGACTCAGACGAGAAAAACTTTCTTGAGCGACACAGAGAACCAACTTTCCTTGCGATAGATGAAGCTATTGATTCAATGTATTTGTTCCAACTCAGGTCAGCGGACAGCATGCGACGAATCAGGCGCAGAGAAGCGCTCTCGTGTAGTTAAGTATCAGAAATTCTAATGAGAGGCAGGGAGGGATCTATGTGGTGGTTAAATGAGAGCAGTTTTGGTTTTGAGGCATTAAAGTTTACCAGCCATTTCCTGCCCCATTCAGCCACAGACTGAAGGTACTTTCAAGACAAACGACCAGGTTAGTTTTGTCAGCGATACTAGATTTACTATTGAGGCAGGAGTAAATAGTGGTGTTGTCTGCGTAGATGGGAACTGATGACATCAGGAAGATCGTTAAAGAAGACGAGAAACAATTTAGGATCCAGGATAGAGCTTTGGGAGACACCAGTTTTCATGAGAAAGGAACTGGAGGAGAAGCCGTTTAGGACGACCGTCATTTCACGGTTTGGTAGGAATGATTCCATTAGGTCAAATAATCGTCCTGAAATTCCGTATCCCTGAAGCTTACGAAGAAGACCGACATGTCAAACCCTATCAAATGCTTTAGAGATATCAAGAGCCAAGGCTCAAGCTTTTCAGGTTATTGTGAAGTGCTTGGTAAACAAATTCAGTTATGTCCGTGAGCATATCAGCAATGATCGGGCAAAGCGGAAACCATATTGCTTGTCAGAGAGCAGATCATGGAATGTAAGGTGCTTAATCACTTCGGCTTTGATTAAATTCTCGAAGGCTTTGACTGATAGGACGGTAGTTAGATGGGTCAGAAGGGTCTCCGGAGTTCTTAAAGACAGGGACAACAGATGAGGACTTCCAACAGGCTGGAAAGCGCAAGATCATTGAGGCAGTAGTTATATAGTTTAGAGAGGACAGGAGCCAGTTCAGGAGCACATTTCTTCAGGACAATGGCTGGTATCCCATCCTCACCAGTAGGCTTATGGGAGCCTAATGTAGAGACGATGCCCAATACCATCGTTGTGGTTATTTCCATCTTGTCCAGTAGAGGCTCAATTCTAGGGAAAAACGGGTGGAGGTTCAACGGATGTGTCGGGCGTTAATTGGATGAAAATTTGCGAACATAGTCTTATCAGCTGAGGAAGTCACGACCCCAAGTTGATTGAATGAAGGAAGTATTGTTGATTTGCTGTTGTTCCGTACGCTCTTGCAGAACGCCAATAATCTTTAGAACTGAACATGCGAGATGCAATAGGTTGTTTCATTCTTTCAGCAAATAGTGACTTTGCTTCATTGAGGACACGCTTACACTCATTACGGGCAGAGATAAAGTGACGTCTGTTGCAAACAGACATGTCGCTTCGGTACAGACGGAAGAAGTGATTCCTGTGGGCTATAGCAGGTGAGCAAGCAGCTGAGAACCAAGGGGATAAGCGCGATTTATCTTCATATTTTCTTGCGGGGATGAAAGCCTTGATTCCAACTTTGACCAAGAGGAAACATCATAAGCGCATTTTTGAGCGGGGAAATTAAAGACCACATTTCAGGGGACATCTCGAAGGAACGAACGCAACGAGTCGCAGTGTGCTCGTTGATGACAGAAAGATGTTCTGTTGGTAGGAGGTTATTTGCTGTGAGAGGAGAAGAAGAAGATGTTAACAGACACTACGGCCTGATCAGAGGTGACAAGAGAGCAGAGCTGTGTGGTACGACAAAACTCGGGGATGGAGGTAAAACAGAGATCGAAAAGGGAAGTGTTACCATCATAGTTACTGGGGAAACGCATAGGAAAGTCAACCACTAGTGTGAGAGATTGAGTGATTGAAAAGTTAAGGGTTTGTATGCCCGAAAGGTAAGTTATAGAGTTTTTTAAAGCCATTTGGTATGGTGGGCCTTAAAGTCGCCTTACACGAAAATATGTGCAAATGGATGAAGCGAAATAGCCTTGTCTATATTATCGGAAATGCTATCGTGAACACCACAGACCTGGGAGGATGGAGAACGATAGAAGGAAGAAGAGGAGAGATAAACGGAGACATGTATGAATGGTCTGGAGATTCAAGACAGAGCTATATATATATATATATATATATATATATATATATATATATATATATGTGTGTGTGTGTGTGTGTGTGTCTGTGTGTGTGTGTGTGTATATATATGTGTGTGTATATATATATGTGTGCATATATATGTATATATATATATATACGTGTATATATACATATATGTGTGTGTGCATGTATGTATACATATGTGTATGTGTATATATTTATATATGTATATATATACATATATATATATATATTAACATGTATATATGCATATATGTATATTATCATATATATGTATATATGTATGTGTGTGTATACATACACTGTGTGCTAAATTATTATCGAGATAACTTCTTTCTAATATTTCAAGAACCATCTAATCAATTCACACAAAATTTTCACACAATGTTGGCAACCCCGACCTGCGCAATCACAGAAATTTTTGTACTGATCTGTGCAATGTAAACAAACTGGAGCTATATTTGTTAGCACTGTGATGTGAGCGTGCCAAATTATTAGAAAAGTATAAGAATTTAGTGAAAAGATGGGCCGTAAAAGCAGTTTAAATGATTCTGAAAAGAAAACTATCACCTCAGAACTCTCAAAAGGTAAATCTACCCTAGAAATTTCTAAAATGATAAGGAGGTGTCATCAAACAGTGAAAACGATCACCGCCAACCCTACATAAGTACGCAAAAGGGCAGATAAAGGCAAGCTGAGGGTTATTTCACGTCATCTCATGTCACGACTTAAATGAAAGACCACGAAGAAACCTGGACTCACCAGTCAAGAGCTTTTCAGTCGAATTGGGGATCCTGTTGTGTCTAAAAGTACTCGGTGTCGGTATCTGAGGGAAATAGCAACAACAGTCAAACCTGTATCGAAGCCTCCGAGGACGAGAAATCACATTCAAAATCGACTGAAATGAGCCGAGGACAATATGAAGATTGACTTCTCTAAAGTTTTGTTCACAGATGAAACTCGAGCAACACTTGATGGACCTGATAGATGGTGCAAAGTCTGGGTAATGAACCGACAGAATCGCCATCAGCGTTTGAGACGCCAACAAGGTGGTGGAGGCGTAATGATCTGGGGGTGGTATTATTGGAAAGACATTAGTGGGCCCATGGAGAGTACCAGATGGCGTCAAAATGACTGCTGATGCATACATAGCGTTTATGAAGGAGCATCCTGAACCGTGGATGAAAAGGCAAAGAGTTGCCTTTAGAAGGGCCATTGTTTTTATGCAAGATAATGCTCCCTCACATGCTGCTCACAAGACTACTGAATATTTGAAATAGTTAGGCTTTGATGGACTTCGAAAAAGGAAGTGGCCAGCAAATTCTCCGAATTTGAACCCAATCGAAAACCTTTGGAGCATCATGAAGCGTAGACTGTACGCCAACGGACGACAATTCAGGAGCAACGCTGAGTTGTGGGAAGCAATTCTTGACATATCTCGCGGCATTACAGCAGATGACATCCTACAATTAACAAATTCTATGGATCGTCGTCTTCTTCAATTAATTTTAAAACAGGGAAAGTACATTCCCTATTAATTTTTTAAAAACTGTACCTTTGTTTATATCTGTTATTATTTGTTTGATTATCTTATTTATTAGATTCTTTTGATCATAAACATTCCCGTGCAACATTAATGAACGTTTTGTTTGATCAATTCTGGGAATTTTACTAACCCTTTCTAAAAATTTGGCACGCTAAAATCACCGTGCTGATAACAAATATGGCGCCAGTTTGTTTACATTGCGTAGATTAGTACGAAAATTTCAGTGATTGCGGAGGTCAGTGTTGCTAACATTGTGTGAAAATTTTGTATGAATTGATTGGATGGTTTTTGAAATATTAGAAAAAAAGTTTCTCGATAATAATTTGCACGCAGTGTATATATGCATACATTGTATATATGCGTACATATGTGTGTATATATAATATATATTTATTTATATGTGTAAATGTGAAAATAGAAGTCTACACTTAGAGGCGGCAGTCTGTTTCATACTATATTCAATCGTCAGGCCACGTGTGCTGTTATTTTTCTCGGCTATTTATATATATACGAGACAGTGGTGCATTGTGGATAGTCTATTATGGCATTTATTTTACCAGAAGTCGTTTATTTATTTATTTGGGTTAAATTATTCTGCTTGTTTTTATTTATTTTTATTTTTTGTTTCTTATTTATTTATTTACTTTTTTTTTTATTAATCGGTGTTTTTATTAACGTAGTAAAATTTTTTATTAACGTAATAAAAATTTGTTTATATCACTTATTTAATAGTTTTGTTTTGGTTTGAGAATTTAATTAAAGCTATTTGTTCGGTTTTGGGGTTGATTGTTGTAGTTTATTTTAACTATTATTTTGGTAGGAAGAGTTTTTAATTTGTGTTTATTTGGGTTGATTATCTTCATTTGTTTTTTTCTAACGGTAAATTTATCGGGATTGGTTTGTTTATTTATTTACTTGGATGAATTTAGGTCAATTTATTTTACTTGTATATTTTCTCTTTTCGGTTTTCGATTTTTAAGTAACGTAGTATTTATTTATTCATTTTTATTTTATTTTATTTTTATTTTTTTATTTTTTTTATCGTTATATAACAGTTATAGCTATTTTTTTCGTCCGATTTTTTGGTTTGATTTTTAGATCTAACTAATATTTTGGTCATAATGGTTTACTACTCTGTTTATTATTTAATTTATTTATTTGGGTTCGTTGTTTTTTTTGTTTTTTTTGTTATTATTATTATTCTATTTCGTCTATTCTAACAGGTGTGATTTGGTAATTTGTTTGGATTAACTAATTTTGCTTATTTTATTGTTATTTTGTTTACTTGTTTATTTATTTGTTTTTATTTTATTTTTCTCTTTTCAATTTTTAAGTAACGCAGTAAAAATTTGTCTTCATGTCTGCATTTTGAGATGAGCTCGGATCTTTTATTTAATAATTTATTTTGGTCTGGGAAAGTAATGATAGCTATTTCTTCCTCAAAGCAAAGCTTGCAAGTTTTTGATTGGTTGTTGTAGGCTGATGATCTTTTCCTTATTTTCCAAGATATTTTTGGTGTGATGTGCGTTTTGTTTTTAATTTCCCAGATATACTTAGAAAGCATTGTACTGTTCGCATATTTACTATTTGTGAAAGATGTTTTGTGTGTATAATTTCTTTGTTTCCAGCGTCCTTCAGTTACTCCCTGGAAATTTGCATATAGCATGAAACAGACTGTCGCCTCTAAGTGCTGACTTCTATGTTCACTTTTATATTTGCACACCTCTATCTCTAATATTGAGCACTTTATCCCATAAATATAGCACACTTTAAGACTATATTTCTTCATATATATATATATATATATATATATATATATATATATATATATATATATGTGTGTGCGTGTGTGTTAGAACGTTCTGTCCATGAAATCCGGGTTCGAATATGATCATGGTAGATTTTTCAAGAAGTTGCCTTCTAGATATTTATCGGTCAGGACAAATGTTCTGTCCATGAAATACCACGGGTACATATATATAAAAAACATGATTTTCATGTTTTGATTTCTCTTATAAATAAGTTTTATTTGAATTTGTTTTGTTGTTGTAAGATTATCATTTATTTCTCTGCTTATCATTTTACAGATCTTACCACTACAGACAATAAATGATAATGCCTCAATAAGTGTTCGTATCAATCGATCTTCGATCTCGAATGTTCCCTTATATAGCCAATTATACATATTACTCTCTCTCTCTCACACACACACTCACACACACACACACATATGTATATATACAGTGGGTACATTTTACACACATTGGTTTTTCACATATCTCAAAAATAACAGATCAATTTCAAAGAAACTTATAGGAAATATTTAAACGAGCCAGTTGAGTGTCGTGCAGTGCTGTCATTGGTCGACATATCACATCATATCAAGATGGATAGGAATCATGACGACACGTCTCTTCTTGCATAATATTTGCATTGGTGTTAAATACTTTTGCATATGGGTTATTTTATTTATTGTTAATAAATGTTTTCCAAAACAGTGGTTTTAAATTTTTCTTCTATGTTTGGATTGACAATGTTTGTTTAAATATTTCCTATAAGTTTCGTTGAAATTGATCTGTTATTTTTTGAGATATGTAAGAAAAACCAATGTGTTAAATACTTTTGCTACCCACTGTATATATACATATGTGTGTATGTATGTATGTATGCGTTTGTGTGTGTGTGTGTGTGTGTGTATGTGTGTGTGAGTAATATGTATAATTGGCTATATAAGGGAACATTTGAGATCGAAGATCGATTGATACGAACACTTATTGAGGCATGAAACTGTCGATCCACACAGCATGTATATACGTGTGTCCTTGAATATCAAATCGAAGTTTAATTTAATTTCTATATTTTTCTAGTTCTGCAGAAAACATCTCTCTGGACAATTCTTACCACATACTCTTCCTTGAAGGTCATTTTTTCACTATCTATTCACCTTAAAATAAAACAAATTCAAATGTATATGCGTCTAAGTGTTGTAGTGTTTCTTAAAGTGTTTATCCATGTTTTCAAGATTATATCTGTTTGTGCCAGCCACATTTTACTCAAATGCTGATATTCGGAAGAAAATAAACACCTTAAAACTATAAAATTCAACGAAAACTAATAGATATTTCAATTTCAAAAGTGTCTTCAGAATGAACTTTATTTAATAAATGACATTTTAAGAAGAAGAAAAGAACGCGAATATCAACGTACAGTAAAGTGAAGACGTAAAAGAACAGCTTTTTTGTTGATATTTAAAATCATGTCAAGAAATACGTATATTTAAGGAAGCGAATGCCGAGTAATTGACGAATATTATTTACACTATTTACATACGGACTCTCGTTCTCATTTTGTTGCTATGACAACGTGCCGGCCATTTTGCTCTCTGGCCTTCATCACGTGTATTTCGATCCGGGTAATCTGCAGGGTGAGTAGCTTAGAGGGTTAAAGCGTTGGGTCGTAAATTTGGGCCTTACGTCCTCGTCACGTTGATTACGCCTGTTCTTTTTTGTTCAAGGCAGTTAAGCAACGTCGAACCTGGCCAGTAGCTAGATGAGTGCTCGATTCGGAATAACAGATTCTGTAAGCAAAGATGTGCTGGTGGTGTAATAATAATGTCACGGAATTATTAATTTGAGAGCAGAATTTCAATTTTAGTTGGGTTCGTTATATTCACTTACGCGCAAATACCACTGGAAAGGCATGAATCCACATCTTTCCCCCTCAGTTATGGAGTAATTAGTAAGACTTATCACTAAACCATTAACTCCAAAAATAAAATTTTACAATATAAAAATATTTCCTGGCTTTAAATAACCTGCAAAGAGTAGATTAACTGTAGAAAACGAATCATTAAAAAAGAAAATCGTGAAATTGGTGAGATAGAAATTTTGAGTTCAATCCTCAATGGGGTGGGTAGGGTGTTCTTTGATTCAGAGAAACAGTAAGCAATAATTGAGCAGTACTAATATATATATATATATATATATATATATATATATATATATATATATATATATTCCCAGACATATGCAGTGGAATGAGAACACTCTACCCACACAAATTAAAAGCTTCAGGTTGGAATTCCCTGTACGTTACACGGATCGAAACATACCTGATGAAGGCCAGAAGGCAAAACGGCCGAAACGTTGTGAAAGAAACAACAAAGATGAGGACAGTAGTCCGCATGTCAATAGTGTCAATAATTCTTCAACCCAAAATTCAGTGATACATTTATGATAAATTTTTATTATACCGGATGAGACAGAAATAGCTTCTACGTAACGGTAAGACAAAAGTTAGATGAAAACACCATTGCAACAAATGTCTTACCATTATATGGCAGGTATTTCTGACGAACTTTGTATGTACGTTGATTTTACATCAGGAATTAGAATTTATCAAACTTTGTGAGTGGCTGATATAAGGAGCATGCTAATCAGAAAGAACAAATAAAAATTAAATATTTTATTTGATTTCATTTTATGCGTCTTATCGAAACTAACACTTGATTTGTGTAATCGGTAGAAAGAAATAGCCGGATTTTTTGTAAAATCCTTCATTCATATGGAAGTGTTGATCTTTAATGGTGGCAAAAGAAATATTAATGATAACTGATTGAATTTACTGAATGCTCAAGAGAATGTAAAGTGTCATTACGAGGTTGTTCAACGGGTATGAAATAATTCCCATATATTAGGCACGAAAGAAAGAACATTGAGATTTCAATTTAACCTCACCGTGTTAAACTGCTGGCAAATATAATTTTATAGAATTCATGTGAAATTTTCAGAGGACTAATTAATATACAAGGACAAATTATTCATTTTATATTTAGATGTTTTATTTAATTTTTCTTACGGTCTGGTAATTGTTACCAAATTGTTCATATTACATTCCTAATCACGAAGTAATATTTAAGATTAGTTCATGAAATGTAAAAAGTCCATTTCTATATTATTTTCAATGCATTTCAAAAATTATTTTCAATGCATCTGGTTTCTATAGGGAAATTGTGAAACACCGGCTCTCGTACGAAATTAAGCAACATCGGACTTGGTTAGTCCCTAGATGGGTAACCGCTTCGGAATACGAGGGGCTGTAAACTTAGGTGTACTCGTAGTATAATGGATAACGGTGTGGCACCTTGCATTATTAGAAATATTCATAGAAATATGATTTAATTTTTTTTTTACTCGGTTTATTAAACAGGTTGTTAATTTTTTTTTTAGACGAAGAATAATTGAGTTGAAAATAATTCACTAAGTTGTACTTAGACGATCCTAAAAAAAAAGAAGAAGAAAAGAAAAGAAAAAAAGCAAAAGAGAGGTCGAGAAATACAAAAAAGCGGTCATTAACAAAAACACGTATCAGAAAGGTAATTAGGCCAACATCTTGGCCGATTTTCGAAAAGAACAATGGGATTTGTTATTTAGAAGGAAAGTCATTTAGAGAGTGGAAGGGACAATGCTTGATAAAGTGTATTGATAATAAAAAAAATCGGTCGAAGCACATGACCGACTTTTGCGTAGAAAAGACTCATTATCAATTCGGAGAAAGGGAAATTTTTTAGAACAATAGAAACGAAATTTTTTTTTAATCAGAGAAAAAGTGTCTTTTGGGTTGAGGGAGTGACCGGTGGAACGGTATACAGATTCTGACCTATTAAGAATTGGAAACCCCCGATAATAAAGTGGGGACATTTTCAATGTAGATAATTAAGATTTTCTGACTGTCGGGTCTGACAAAAACAAAGAGGTGAAAAAAACGATTGTCTCAGCTCACAGGTGGCGCCAATATTCTTTCCTGAAGTCACATCTAATTATGGCAGGCTGTTTGACAGAGCCCAGGTGAGAAAAAGCCAAGATTGTCATTTTCGTACGTATGAAAAAAGGGCAAAATTAGATTTTGTTTTTTAAAACAAGAACGATGTAAGCCACGCCCGATTTGAGATGGAGGCGCCCAACCACAATCTCATTGGCCGAGGCGGTCACGTGATATGCGGAAAGAAGGAAGAATGCTCGATCAGGAACCATTGGTCAAAAAACGGTCACCTGACATACGAGAAACCGGGAGAGATGGGTGTACGCCTCCCCACCAAAGGCACTGTGAGGAAGTAGGGGTGAAAACAATAGCGATAATGGGAAACAGAATTAATGCGGCTATTGGAATTATCGAGAAACCTCTGACGCCAACAGACCCACCCCGGTTTGCTGCGGCGTCAATAAAAGCAGGACCCCAGTCGACAGAAATCAGTTAAGTTGAGTTGAGTTGCAGCTGGACCGCGGGCAGGGATAGAGCCTGAACGCGGGCATCAACCCAATTCACTCGCCCCTTTGCGGGCAAGAGAATCCTCAGACAAGAAATCCTTCCAGCCCAAATCGAAGAAGAAGAAGATTGCTCGCAAGCCTCAGAGAAGTTGCAGCAAGTCAAGCTCGAAAAGAAGAAGAAGCCAAGTCGAAGATAAGAAGAAGAGCTGCAGGCCAGACAGGCCGAAGAATTGCAGGCAGACAAGAAGAAGAATTGCAGGCCAGACAGGCAGCAAGAGTTGTGGCAGAGTTACGGCAGAGCTACGGCACAGTTCAGCCCCGGACGGCAGCGAAGAGATCACCTCGGACGACAGAGAGTAGCGGCTGAGTTGCGGCAAGAAATCCTTTCCACCCAAGTCGAAGACAAGAGAACTTCCAGCCCAAGTAGACGAAGAAGAATATTACTCGAAAGCCGCAGAAGATCCAGCCCAAGTCGAAGACAAGAAGTTCTATCTAAGTCGACGAAGAAGAAGAATCAACTGCGAATGATCGATAGAAATTAGCCCCAGTGTCGAGCTAAACCACACTCCGACATACACAATTCTAAAAGTAGGCAATTCGAAATCTTTGGGTCGTGTGATAGAAGCTTGGTGCCATAGTCCACAAAGCGGGTCGGAAATAAGAACAATTTTTCTTTATGTAACGGACATTAGATATAAAAGGTTGTCACCCTTTTTTTATCAGTAATTTTTTGTCTCGTGAGTTTTTTTCTTTTACTTGTGTTTGCCACCCCGTCGGACTCAACATATCGGCCCCAATCTCTGCTGGTCCCGTCTGTCTAAAGATCTAAACACAACGTGGGTAGACAGACCGGAGATCAGTACAGTTGCTTCAGTAACCAGGTATTGGAAGCGAGTTGGGAAAGGCGAGGCTGGTGATCATCAACCAAGGGGTTGGAGCGGCACGCTGGAACCAGGAGGAGGGCGACCAGGAGGGCGACGTCACAGTTAACGCCGTAACCAAGGGATTCGACCATGGGCCAGGTGTAACCGTCACAACGGATCAAAATTAGAAATCGGGGAGCCGAGTTCAAATTTCAGTTGGGTTCGTTATATTCACTTACGCGCAAACACCCTTGAGAAAAGGGTATTAATTCACTTCTTTTCCCATCTAAATGGGGGGGGTAATAAAGATTTGTATTAGTAAATGTTTATAATCTACAAAAAAAATAAAATAAAATAAAATTACAATCTAAAAATATATTCTGGCTTTAAATAACCTACAAAAGATTGCTAAGCGGTAACCCCGCCACCCCAAACATCAAAATCTATAATGATATTTGCAATTAGAATTAACCGTGGAAAATTTTATGGTTGCCTTTTTTCAATCAAATTCGCCCCAAGCAAGGCAGTAAAGCCACTAAGACACACAGAATTAATGGGTGTGAAAGAATTAGAAAAACAAAAAAAAATATTATGACGGGGCGGGAACCATAGATGTCAGATCAGAAAGACAGGTATATAACGATTGTTATTGCATTTACATTTTTGCATTTAGGTCTTATACATTTTTTATTGAAATAGCTAAATGCAATCACCACTACTACTCCAACAATTTTTTCTCGCACTCGCCGCCTGTGGAAATCCTTTCTGTTTACTTGCTTACCTGTTAGCTACAATCTTTAAAGATTAAATGCAACATCAATCGCCATCTGCGTCTTCTTGAGCCCCGTTCATCATTTGTTCGTTCCTTAAGCTCATCTATAACAAGTCTTTTCTCTCACTTCACTTCCTGTAAACCCCTGCGTATTAGTGGCATTACCGCCTCGCTTTGGGTGAACCGATTTTTAAAAAAATGCTTTCTTTTTCGCACCAAAATCAAAGCATCTGATATCTTTTCATTTTGTTTTTCCTTACAATCAAAAAAATCGTAATGTTCGATTAATTATCGGAAGTAATTGGATGTAACGCACCTGCTAACCTTCTAATGAAGGACCAAGCACAATTATAATAGGATTCTGAGCTTTAGAAAAAAATCATTAACAACGTACTTACAAAAAAAAGTGCTGAAAAGTTCTCGACCCAATCAAAAAACGATTAAAAAATTCTAATGCTTTTTCTTTTGATTATATTTGGAAATGTCAGATGAGCCGTGAACACTTAATGGTTAAATATATTCCTTACTACCAGAAATATACAGTTTGTTACTATCAAATATCTATGTCGTGGGATAGCAGCAATATAAAGTGGGCAACGATATAATATATAATTAAGGGAAGGCTGCGTCTATGTCTGCTTTATGTGCTGTGTCACTTCCTGTCTCTTGTAACAATTAGAAGTTTTGTTTGTTATTTCTCCTAAATCCTGTTCCGCCATCTTTTACTCAAGCTCAGTACCTATGTTATAAGTTGTTTTCTTTTGTCTCCCTCGGCTTCAATCTGTCCTGTGAGTAACAGCTTTTCCAAGACCTCTTTCCTCATTAACTGCCCTAGAAACCCGAACTGTTTCTTCCTGATGTTATGCATAAATTTTTGTTTCCATTTTATCTGAAACTTCCTTGTTGCTCACATTGTCGGACCATGGTGTACTTTGTATCCTTCAATGAAAACCACATTTCTGTTGCTTTGATAAGAGTGTCCAGCACTCACTCCCATACAGGTGGACAGATATCACGTAACAGTTTAGTACTCTTTTCCTTGTTTTAAGCGAAGGTTTTTTTCTATTTCTTAGCATTCTGCTAGGCTTTTGGAATGCTAGGCTATTCCGATAGACCTTCGGATTGTTAAAACACTTCCCAGATATTTAAATTTTCACACTTGTTTAATTTTGGTATGTCCGATTTGCAATTCACATTCTGGAATCATCCTGTTGCTAACAACCAAGAATTCTGTCTTCTTTCGTTTTATACTTTTGAATGTAGCTGCGATTATTTTTCTATTTTCTCCATTGACCAGGATTTATGTAACTTCCAGTTATGTGTCCTGTTTCTTCCGACATGAGCAATCATCGCTCAATACAATTTCCTGTCTTTTTTTGCTGTAACTTTTGACTCTTTATAACCCCTAATTTGTTCTTGTTCTACGAGGAATTCACACAAAGCCCAACAAATTATCTAGATGTCCTCTCAAATCCTTTCTCCTCAAGTGTACAAGACACTTCAGTTCTGCCATCCTGACTATAAAGACATGTCCTTTTTTAGTGCCGAAATCTACTCACTGCAAACATATCCTGATTAGAAAAATTACATCTATCACTTTAAGTATATTCTTCAGCTGTAAAGAGGTTTTTTCATTATTCATTGCTCTATGGGTGGTTATATATTAAATTGCAATTTAGCTGATCGTTCGAGAAATATTTTTGAACAGTTCAAGCCACCATTCAATGTTTAGTTTCAAGAAAACATATTTCATTATTCCTTTGCGTTTTCGGACTTTATCTATCATATTTTTCCATCGTTTATCACGACATAAATTCTATTTTTATGTCTGCCTGCATTTGCTTCGAAAATTCAATGTTCATAAAGATAAAAGATAGTGACAAATACAGTCTAAGAGCAATGCTAGGAGAAATCTATTATTGTCATTTATAATATATTTACATTTAAAAAGAAGGAAATAGAAAGAGTACATGGACGATTCTATATTATACGCTTACATTTGCATGTCAATAAAAGATTCAGACAGAAAGTCGTTGATGCATAATTATTCTGTCTGAACATTTGCTGACACATTTGCAATCAATAAAAAATAACTGGAGAAAAAATGATATAAAAACTTTGTAGTCAATGAATACAAATCATTACTGACTATGTTTTCCCATGTATAGTTTAACTCTTGACGTTTCAAGATATCACAATCGATCTCTTTGTCAGGATCATAATTACGAACGATCAGTCCTTTTTCATTCTATCTGGAAAGCATAATCAAGAACGAAAATATAAAAGACAAAATTGCAGACTGAATACTCAGAAGGCCACAGGTGGTAGTTAGAGAAACGTTTCGAGCTCCTCTTCTAGGCAGTATAATTAAATGACCCTTCAATTTAATGATAGCATCAAGATAAATTTAGTCAATTATTTTAATTAGATGATGCGTTTATTTATTTCTGTTGTTATCAGTTTTATTTTTGCATTATTAACAATAAACTATTTTTCTCAAAGAAAAGCAGTTATAAACGGAAAATATTATTTTCATATGAGAAATATTTAAAAGATATATTTTCACTAAGGAGTTTGGCGTACAATTTGGCTTAGTTTTGGCACAAGGCCATAAATACCTAGTGAGGACGAAATTCAATACTTAGATTTAATAATCAACAAAACCAGATAACTAACCATTACGCTGCGCCTCGGCTCCCCGCTTAGACTGGAGTTATTTTTTTTATTATCAAAACATTACTAAAAACATATAAAATTCATTTATCTAATTAATCCATTATTACCGACAGTAAAGATTTGATATTCATTATTCAAATGCAAAAAAAAAAAAAAAAATGCAAAAAAAAAGTTAATAATTATAGGCTTCTAAATAAAAGAATCCAGTATTATAGGTTAGGAAAAATTATAAATTATAGGTTTTTGTCTATTTATAAATTATAGGTTTTTGTCATTTCTGCTAACTGTCCAAAAACGGAACTCGAAATTAATGGGTTATGAAGAAGAATTGGTGAAAAATATCAGAAAGAGAGTTTGCAAACAATGTCGAATTAAATGATAAGTAATTGGTTCTTTGGAAATATTTTGAATATAATCACTCCTGAAGATATACCATATGCAAAATCAATATTCGAAACACACCGCAGTAAATGTTTCTAATGAAATCAAAGCCTTCCAAAATGTGTTGTAATAGGTTCTGTAACAAACGCCATCCTTTTGCGGAGAAGCGTGATTATTCTTTTTAGATGTGTTTGTCTAAAGGAATATCATATATCAATACTGGGACTGAAGCCTGGTAAAACTGCAATTAAAGTATAAAATTACTTAATCTTGATTGTTGTCTTCTGCCGTTGATTTCTTAGTTCTTAATCGAATATTCGAAGGACTTGTTTGGAGAATAATGAAACGAAATTTGGGACGCTGACAGGACAGATCAGAGGATAGCACTAACTTTGATAAATTTACTCCATGATGAACAATGAAATGCAACCAACATGTCAAGAGATTTACCTGCAAGCTACTCTTTGTTAAACGGCTGAACAGACTGTTCTGTTTTTATTAGCAACATTGGCATATCTTTTATTAAGACACGAAGTATATATTTATAGTAAAAAGAAATATTCAAATCCCATTATATATATATATATGGGGGGGGTCGTAATAAGGCTATAATATGAAAAGATGAACAAGATGCTGGACGGTAGTTGAGTGACAGAAACTCAGTGTGAGAAATCATGAAGAATTTGAACAGAGATCACTGAAAAAAAGAAAAGATGGAAATTTTTGACATAAGAATGAAACAAAAGGATGTGACTTTCGTATTGTCAGAAAATGTTTTTAATAGCTTTACCGACGGTTTACCATCAAACACGACCATCACGGAAATACCGCCGTTTATTTTACAAAAGATAAACTATAATTTGGAACTAGTCAAAACTACCGTTAAATTGTGAATTTTGCCAGACCTGGAGACATTAAAATCTCAGATGTACGTTTCAATAAGTCTTAAGTATTTCAGTATGATTTCTTAAGAGTTAATTATTATTTTTGCAATTATGTCAGGTGTTATTTTTTTTCCTTGAGGAGAGAGGCTAAACCAGTGATTACTTGTTTAATTTTCCTCATTGAAAGAGTCGATGCGTCTATTGTTCTGATATTAGCCAAATACGATTTTTGGTATATATTTTTAATTTGAGCTGCTTTTTATATTTGGTAATATAAAATCTAACTAGCAACTGTCAGGGGAAAGTACATGTGAGAATATTTAAATAAAATCTCACAAACAGTAGTCTTCTTAACCAGCGGATATTAATCCGAGAGTTAACAGAAATAGAAGTAAATAACAAGGTGAAATAAAAAAAAATATATATCAAAAGAAAATAAATTATAAGCTCTTGTGAAGGAAAGCGGGAAGAAAGGACTAAACATCAGTTTCAAGAAGACATGGCCGTTAGCAAAGAGAACACCAACATACAAATTAGAAATTGGAGATACCAAAATAAACGAAGTACAACAATTCCAATATCTGGGAGGTATCCTTTTACAGGGGACAGAAAGTGTGGCATCGAATTTTGCAGATGCTTGGGAACATGACTTTCAAATGTTAAGCAAAATATAAAAAAAACAGAAACAAAGAAAAGAGAATTGAACGGTTACGTAACATCAGTCTCCCTATATGGCAATGAATGGGGGACAATCTCCTCAAAGATGGAGAAGAGACTGGAGCAACAAAAATATAGTTCTACAGAAGGATACATGAAGTAAGAGGGATTAGAAAGTGTGCCTCTCTCAGGAAATAGTGAAAACAAGAAGCTCAGAGGAGAAATAGTCATCAGATACCCAACGGGCTTCTGTAAATGGATGGGAGAACGAGGTTTTGGAGAGATAGCAAAAAGAAAAAAATCTTATTAAGAGCTATAAAGGACAGGAAATTGTGGAGAGGCATAATCTCTAACGTCCTGAAACGACACAGGACATAAATGTAGAAGAAGCAACAGATAAATAAAGACAATAAAAAGCTAAGATCATCGGCAACAAATCAAATAGTAAAGAAGAGAAATCACTGTTTTATCAACTCTGTCGGTTATTTAATGCTGAGGTGTTTTACTTTTCAAATAGATTAGCTTTTAAACAACCATTTGTGTTTTTGGTTTCATCCCTCTCTAGTTGTCCATTTAAAATGGATTTAGATCAACCTCTGTTTGACCTTAAATGATCTCTTGCTGATCGATGGGTCGTTAAGTTTTAAACAAACAAACAAACAAACAAACAAACAAACAAACAAATAAAGATCAACCTCCTTCGAGTATTCTTGGATAGTCTATTTTTACCTTCCCGAAAAGGTCCACCTCGTTGACGTATAGGGGCAAGTTCACTACAAATATTTAAAATGGGTTTTTACACATGACTCCTGACATAATGTGCATTCAGGAGGATGTTCATTTGAGAAATTTGAGTGATATATTCGTAATCTTGATATGACATCTTACTTCCGGGGAAGTCCGAGATCATGATGCAATTCTCCTCAGGTGAGTTTAATTTTGTTAAGTTTGTTATTTGAGTAGTTGCTTCATACCTCTTTGTCACTACCTTATAATGTATGAGTTTGTACTTGCTTTGATGTTTGTATAGAGAATTTTGAAGTTTGTAATGTTCATTTGTAGGGATTCTTTTGCTGTCATGTCAGCTTTTTCTATTTCCCCGGATGTTGAAACGAAACAGAAATAGAGAGAGAAAATAAAAAGAAGACCATTAATGGAAGGAATAAACAGACTAAACAAATAAACAAAACCGAATGTATAAAAATGTTCATTTTCTATCGATTAAAAGCAGATGATATCCTATGCCTAATTTCATTAAACAAGTCAGTCTTCTGCTTAAAATGGCTAATTAGCAACCGGATATCGCTAAAGTCTTCCGGATATGCTTATATTTACATGATAACTATCACATAACCTGTTCAAGTCTAGAGTCAACCGTTATCTTCCCCTCCTATCTATATAAAATACCTCTAAACGTAACCCTCTACTGCGAGTGGCGCCAAGACCTCTTATAGGGTGATCCTTACCGTTTATAAAAAATAATGTGGTACGTGATTTTATCGTTAAATGCGTGTGTGTCTCATTCATTTAAATATGGGCACATACATACACACTGATGTAATGAAACATTTACAAGTTGCATAAACTCTCCCACCACGTTATTCTGAACTGAGGAATGTAGTTCGTCTGAAAACATTCATGAAATTAGCGAGCTTGTTACGTTTCCTCTATTGGGAAAGGAGTTATATATTGGGAAATAAATCACCAGTCACAAAGATACGGAGACGCTTTTCGACTATATCAAGAGACGAAAGTGACGATTGGCCAATTCCTTCCCATATATCCCAGCAGTGTTTCATTTTCGGCCCGATCAGGCTCTTGTAAAGTTTGGAAATAGCAGGAAGAATTAAGTGATTACTGAAACGGTACAGAGAACCGATGACCTTTCCAGTAATTTTAGAGAAAGCAAAGGGTATTACGGCTCCATTCCAAAAAACACACACACACACACACACACACACATATATATATATGCACGCATATATATAGACATATATATATATACATACATATATATATGTAAAATATATATATATATGTACATATATATATATATATATATATATATATATATATATATATATATATATATGCACATATATATATATATATATATATATTTATACACACACACACACACACACATATATATATATATATATATATATATATCTATGGGATAACGATATATACAATTTTTATATCAAGAACACTTTTGAAAGAAAAAATAAATGATGAATTTGAAAAAGTTTTTGTGACGATTTTCATCCGTTAGGACTTCATCGAACTGTTTGTTTACCTTGTTGAGACTGCGCATGCGCACAAACGAGATAGAGAGTAGAGTTTCAAAACCTTTTTTCAATCTGTTTTATGCGATATATACATTTTTGGATATCAAGAACAATATTGGGAAAAAATGCATGACAACGCGGGAAAAGATTCCTTGTGACGCATTTCGTCTTTTAGGTCCTAAAGGACGAAAACCGTCATGCAAAAATATTCCTGCCTATCATACATTTTCTATAATATATATATATATATATATATATATATATATTTTAAATAGTGGGTGCGCTATCGGTCTGTGCATTCAAGAAATTTCTTCTCGTATTGAAATCATTAACATCAGATCAATTTTAAATTGAGTCCACTTAGTGTATATCTTTTTTCTCTAGCAGTTCCTATACAGCATTTTGCTACTATTCTTTTTGCGATGATAGGTAAAAGTGTATATCAAATTATGTCGACTAGAAGGAACGATCATTATTTCTTTGAGAAAAAAAAATCTTACTCCTCGTATTTATTAAAACCACCCCATTTATTATGAACAATAAACATTTAATCAACAACGCAATACTAGATCGGCGTAATGATCTCAAAGTTTCACAGTTGAATTGTATAGATATAACGATAAGTTTTTGCTAACAATTTGTTCTTTCACACTTCTCGTTTGTAGATCTCACATCCGGTTTCCCGCTTTCCGTTTAAGGTTGATCTTAAAAAAATTAAACATAATAGCAATCATTATTTTCTGTCTTAATTTCTTTTCTTTGAATATTCCTGATCTTTAATCTTTTTTCTTATATTCTTTCACTCATTAATACCTTGCGTCTTAGTGGATTTGTTGCCTTGCTTCTGGTGAAATGATAAAAAAAGACATGGAGGTAGATGCTTTTTAAGCTGTTTCTGTCATCTTTTAATTTATTTATAAACATTTTCTATAATAACATTAGCTATCACCTAAGACAAATTGCAATAAATATTTTGATTAAAGACACAGGTTATGATCTAGAACTCACGATTTATTACTCATATAAAGATAGGTATAATCGGCAGCTTATACCAATAACGGTTGATTTTTCGTTGTGTTATGATGAAAACAATGATTTGCACAATAACATCTGATATCAGATATAAGCAGCAGTAAGAAAGCCAATATTGTTTTGAAGAATGGTCACTTATTTTTGTTTTATTGTTCTGTTGCGGTATTGATCATGGAAGTGGTATTTTATTTGTTATCATTTCAAGATAAAACATTTTATTTTCTCCTTGACCGGATTTCCAGCAATGTTTTTTTATGCCTTGTAATGTTCCTTCTATTAAATAACAAGGCACAACACTAATAAAATACATGAAAACTAGACCTTGCAAAGCACAGACAATAAATCACATTTTTCAATAGCTTTTATTGTAGAATCATAGCTCTGATGTTCAATCAGCCTTGTCAAAAGATGGCGGATAAAAGATGCAGAATGACAGTACTGCTTTTATATACAAGGGTTTCTCAAATAAATCTTACCCCGAGGAGTATAAAATGTGTATATCAACGCAAACATATGGATTAACTTATCTACCTGTGATATCGTGTCGAATTAGGCGTGGCTATATTTTCGACCCAGAGAGTCAAAGGAAGGCAGGTGCAAAGCTCACTTGAGATGGCCCTACCCAGGGGTGGGGGATTAGCGATTCACCTTTTGTCAGTGATTACTGCGCCTGGTCAAGTGAGAAAAAACCGCTGGACAGATGGATATGGAAGTAACAACCCCAGAGAAGATTCTTATACATTGCTGTCGGAGAATGTAAGGTCCACATACAAGGACAAGGGGCTCTATGTGGCCATATCACGGATTGACTATTACTAACAGAAGTTAGGATTTGAATAAAATGTATTATTAAATATATATATATATATATATATATATATATATATATATATATATATATATATATATAAATACATTTCGTGTTATTTAGTTGATCAATCCCTCTTAGCAGTTAGTCGATACCTCACTTCATTAAATTTCTTTGAACACACACACACACACTTGAAACCTTATTTTTGATTATTACCAGCATTTGAGTATACGTTCAGTTTTTAATTTTTAGGGCACATTTTTCTTTGATAGGTTTCCTCGAGTATGCAGAACGTTAAACGAATAAATACTGTTAAAAATAAAAAAAAACAAACGGAGCGTCTACTTAAATACGGTTATCCACTAAATCTAAGGCTTCAAATATGAAAAATATGTCGTATTTAAAATTAAAAGCCATTATTTCTTTAGA
The DNA here is from genome assembly GCA_903632075.3 of Acanthosepion pharaonis. Taxonomy (NCBI): domain Eukaryota; kingdom Metazoa; phylum Mollusca; class Cephalopoda; order Sepiida; family Sepiidae; genus Acanthosepion; species Acanthosepion pharaonis. The sequence goes on from CAHIKZ030005497.1 coordinate 227,977, forward strand.
AATTGCTTGATTTACGTTTCGTATATGAAACTGAGTAGACTTTCGACAAAATATGAACGAGTTAGTGTGTTTTAAAGGCAAATAAAACCTTGCCTGATTTTGAAGTTCTTTGTAGCCTAGTGGTTTATATCAATCCGGATCAGATGGTGGATATTTTTTTCTAAAGTTTGAATCCTGTCGGTCGTCACTTTTTTTTTTATAGTTTTTTATCAAGTGTGCAAGACAGTAGACGAAATGCGTAATCGTTAAAAGAGAAAAAAAAACGGAAGCATTACACAAATAGGGGTATCCAATAAAAATAATGTTTTCATAAATAAAATTATGTTGGATTAAAAATAAAATTCATTGTTTCTTCTCTTTCTAGACACCCCCACACACAGACGATAAATTATAGTTTTATTGTATGATATGTTTTTTTTTTTAAATAAAAGTGCTCAATGTTCGTGAAAATGCGTCTGAAAATATAAGTGCACACTGAAGTTAACATCAAGTTTCAATCTTTCATATTTAAATATCAATAGCATGTATAGTTTATAAATTGGACCAATTGAACTGTATCCTTATTAATTTCAACCTGAAGTTTACCATAACGGCATCGAACTTCGAGTCATGGATGAGGTATATATCAACACAGACGTTTTTGTTATACAATATATTTCTTGTATCGTTGAAAAAGAAAACAGGCGTGTTCGAAAATTGCGACATTGAAATCACCCTATTTGTGCTTCAATTTAGTCAAAAGGTTAATATAACACTTATCAATATTATAGGCAATATTGGTATCATTTTGTTGGCATTTTTATTACTCAAATTTTATTAATCGGGCCATTAAATCTATATATATAATTTCTCTAAAGTTACCGGAAAAATCACGGGTTCAGTAAGTACTTGACTTCTCATGCTATTTGCAAGCTTTACAAGAGCCAGATCGGGCCGAAAATGAAGTACTGCTGGCATATTTGGAAAGGAATTGACCAATCGTCACTTTCATGTCTTGTCATAGTCCAAAAGCGTCTCCGCGTCCCTGTGGGTGATATTTTATTTTCCAATATATAACTCTTTTCCCAATGGACGAAACGTAACAAGCTTGCTATTTTCATGAATGTATTCAGACGAACTACATTCCTTAGTTCAACCAGTTATAGACTTTACGAACAAGACCCGTCATACCATTCACATGGTAACGAACCATTCTCATTCCCTTTATATTCAGTTGATGAGATGTAAGTTCCCCTCGAGCAGCATCTTCCCACGAACTGCTGCTTTGTTGAACCGACTTCCAAGAGGATGCTTCGCTGATCATTACAACCGTAACCTGTTTATATCTAGGGTTAAAGGTTATCTTCCCTAAAAACTGTTCCTTTTACTCATTATTCCTCAAACTTGTATAAAATGAATATGATTTTGAACAAACATTTAAAAGATGGTGTACTGTCAAAATAGAAATACTAATATGAATCCGTCAACATACACTTTAAATAATTCTAAGAGTTTGAATCCATACTCTGATATAGAAACCAATGCCTGTATAAAACTATGTTATAATTTGTATTTGCAGGATAATGTTTTTACTCTGGGTGGATGTGTAGGTAGGAGTTCATTGTTTAGTAAAAATTGTCTCAAATTCACTTCCACAACGGAAACTATCAGGAATTTTGCAGACAACAATTTATTTTTATTGTAAAAGATATTCTTCAAAATAGCGAGGAAAAATTCAAATTAACTGGAATAGGAAGAAAATATTCCCAATGAAAAAAACAAAACAAAGTAAAAAAAATAAACATAAAAAAAAACCAAAAAAAAAAAAACAGATATGTCCAAAAAGAAAAAAAAGAGGAAGATAGAAATAGATATGTCAATAGAGAGAGTATTATGAAGGTAGAAAAAAAAAAAAAACGACCGGAACAATTAATTCATAATCATTCAAACAGAAAACAAAATGGCGTATTATGAGGAGCAAAAACAAAAGAGAATGATGCAGACGAGAAATTGACCTGTGTAACGTTGCAAGAGCTTTCAGAATGGATGACAGGATAGAAATAAAAGAATGAAGAGAAAATGGAGAAAAAACGAAGTCAAAAATAAGTAAAGTGATACTAAGAAAAATAATTGTTAGGTAGGACAGAAAGAAAAAGTTAGACGGAAAAGAAAATGTTGAATATAAGGGAAACTTATGGAAAATATAAAGCGAAGAAAAATCGAAGAAAAGAAAAGACACAAGGCTATTGATCGAGAAAACGGAAGATACGAAGAAATAAAAGATAGTAAAACAAAGAATAGAATTAAAATAGAATGTAGGCATGAAGTAATATGAGTAAATTGTTTCGGTATTTAATATACAGTGCAAATCAGATCAAGAAAAAATGATGGAAACACACACAGAGACAAAAACGAAAGGAAAATGGTAAATGTAGATAAAAGAAAGAAAATGAAACAAATAAAGAGAAAAGAAAGAGTGGAAAATATAGATGAAACAAAAACAAATACAAAGAAAAGGAAGAAAAATAAAAAATGGTAAATATACAGAAAGGAACAAAGACGGAATTAATGAAAGAGAGATAGAAGTGAAAGGAAATAGAAACAGTAGAGAGAGAAAAGTGAGAGAGAAGAGAGAGGAAAGACAGAGAGAGAGAGAGAGAGAGTGGAAAGACAGAGAGAGAGAGGGAGAGAGAGAGAGGAAAGAGAGAGAGAGAGAAAAGAGAGAGAGAGAGAAAAGATATAGGGAAACAACAGGAAAAGAGAGTGAATAGAGTGGAAATAAGGGGAGAGACAGAGAAAGGAGAGGAACTAAGGAAAGCGAGAGAGAGAGAGAGAGAGAAAGAAAGAAAGAAAGAAAGAAAGAAGAAAACAAGTAATTTAAAAAAAAGAGAGAAGAATAATGAAAGAAACCGAGAAAAAGAGCAAGTAACGAAAGAGACAGAGAAAAGAGAGCAACAATGAAACAGACAGAGTAAAGCGAACAATAATAAAAGAAAAAAAAGAAAAGAGAGCAAGTAATGAATGTGAAAGAGAAAAGAAAGCAATATTAAAATTGAGAAAGAGAGTGAGAGAGAGAGAGAGAAAAGTGAGCAAGTAATGAGAGAGAGAGAGAGAGAGAGAGAGAGAATGAGAGCAATAATTAAAGAAAGAAAAGTGAGCAATTAATGAAAGAGAAAAGAGACAAGGCCATAAAATGTCAAAGAAAGGAATGGAAGTAATGAAAGAGTCGTCTGAACGGAAGGACAAGAAATGGAAAACGATGCACTGAAAATGAAAAAAAAATGTTTTAAATAAAACAAAGATATAGAAACAATTATACAGAGAAAAGAACAAAAGAAAGAAAAAAAATGAAGACAAAACGAAAGAAGTGGAAGGAAAAGAATAACTATAAAATAAATACAAATAAATAAAATAAAAAAAAAATGAAATAATTGCCAGAGATGAATAGAAGAATATTACAGAAAACTTGTTATTAACCTTCGCATTTATACAATCGGTAGCATTAACAGAATAGTAATTTTCCTTTTGAAAGCCGACGAGGAAAATTAAAATGAGTGAAACAGAAAAGGAAAAAGAAGGAATACTACTTTGAGAAGTTAGTCATGATAAAATTTTTAATGCAAAGTGCAGTTTATAGACTATAGTAAATTTCATAGCCTAAGAAACAACAATGATTTAAAAATATTTTTTATATCTTGCATTATTCTAGTTACTGAAGAAAGATTGATATGAGAGAGATAAAAAAAATAAAATGGATCGCAAAAAAAAGTATTTGATAGTGTTATACGAAAACAGGCCCTTCCATCATATTTTAGATCAGTATCACCCCAAGCATGGCAGTACACACAAAGGGGTTTACAGGCTGTGGAGGAATTAGGAACAAAAACTTTATTAATGAGGAGAAAGAAAAAAGCAATCAGGAGGACAGTGGATAGCGATTGACATTGCATTTAATTTTTGCAGATTAAAGTTGGTTGGAAAACAAGGAACCGGAAAGTGTTCCACAAGCGAGAAGTGCTGGATAAAAAAAAAACAAAACAAAACAAAAAAAACTGTTAGATGCAGATTTTTTTCCACTGACATGTTCTTTCAGAAAGTAGGTGAGCATGGCTCTCCACAAATTCCTTTTCTTTATTGTGAATTAGCGCTGTGCTTGCCCTCCACATGATTGGAAATTTAGAGTTTTCCTTCCCTTACACTGCTAAAGAGCACGGACTAACATATTTAAAACATTGCTGGGAGACTAGAAAAGAAGGTTTCATGCTTTTCCAAGGATTCTTGTGCGAAAGTGAACGCAGCATACCAGGCAGGAATTTGAACTCGGTTCGCAGATTCCAATTTCTACGACGAAATCCATCATACTACTGGCACTTGGAACGTTGGCGTGGCATAAGCGTCGTTATTTCGTTTTTACCATTTACCTCCGTACCGTATTAAGCTAAGCTTAATAAAAATTGATGAAATGTTGCAAATTAAAGATGGCGGCATTCGGATCGGTGGGTAAAGTGTTAAAGTCAGCAATCTAATCTGAAGTCATTTCGTGCTAATGCCCTTGAGAATGGTATTCCGACAGAAGAAAAAAATATCTTGCATAAAGCCAGAAATCGAAAAACACGCACATCAATAAAATCGTAAGTAATCACTCCAGAATCACTCACCAAGCGGCAGAATTGGATTCAGAATCAGTTGAAGCAAACTGAAAAAAAAAATCTCCCAGCGCAACAAATTTAGAAACAAACCAACTTCGATTAACATAACAGTAGTAATTAATTTTATGAATTCTGTTACTATCAACACTAAAACTAATCCTTTCTCAGTATTAAATAAATACATAAATAATGAAAATAATAAACACCAAGTATGGCTCTCATGGCTTCTGATCTTAATTGATTTGAGATATTTACGTAGGTATTTGTCAGTGTGAATTTAAAAAAGATATCGTTTCACTTCAAGCAAGGCAAGTAAACCACTAAGACAATAATATACTGAGTATTAGAGAATATGTAAAAAAAAAAGATTATTAAAGAGAGAGGACAATGCAAGAGGAATTAATACAGGAAATATCGAATGACATTGCATTTAATCCTTGGAGATCAAAAGTAACTGGGAAGCAAAGTTGGAAGAGAATTCCACAAGCGAAGAATTCAATAGAAGAAAGTTTTAGCATAGAACTTATGGTTACATCGAGCCTTTGCCAACAACCTAGTACTACGTTTCAATTCACAAAGTCTATGTATCACAGAGGAATGTTTATCAGAACAATTACCAAGAAAGTATTTATAGAAAAGGCAGCGGGTAGATATGTTACGTCGCTAGGAAAATGACTGAAGCCGGATATGCCAGATGAGGATCAATAACATTACAAATTCCTCTTTGGATTTAAGACTTAAGATGAGTTACAGCAGATATCCGTTTCAATACCACCAATTTTCTTGTCAATTGCTTGATTAACTAGTTGTTTGTGTCTTCTAAAATCTGACACTGTACATCTCTGTTAATGAGCAGGAGTAATGGGGAAGCATTATGACTTCTTGTTAAATTTGATTTTTAACTGAGAAGAATCAATCAGCATATAATTTGCTTTGATTGGGAGGCAAGCTAAGAATGTACGGTTTATTTATATTACAATAATGACTATATAGGTTTGTTTGAGCATGTTGCAGAATGTCTTTTTCTGCGTCCGTCTGAAGGTGTAATGCATGATGGTCAGTAAAATAAACCATGAAGGTGATGAGTTACGTATCGGGTTCGTCAGAATCAAGCAGATTTTGGATTACCTTTTTTGATTATTAGTTAGACATGATTATTTCACTAAAGAGTATTCCCTAAAGGGGAAATAAAATAAATAAAAAAAAAAGAAAAACAAGAGAAGAATCAAAGAAAAAACCAAAAAAAAAAAAAAATAGTAAAAAACGACTATCGCTAGTATTATTAATAATAATCTCGTGTGTCGAGAGGATTTTATGTTAAAGTTTGAATAGTTAGGAAACCAAGGTAAATAGATACTTTGGAACACACTCCGAGTGGACTGGTTATTTCTAACAAGGCCCGCCTTTCGAGTTTTATCAAATCCTGCCAATATATCGCACACATTTGAATATGATGGAAGCATAAAGTATAGACATATCAAACTAAACTTCATCTAACTCCATCGACACTAAATTGGTATGCTGTTCTCTCTATCTCTCTCTCTTTCTCTCTCTCTCTCTCAATAATAATAATACTAATAATAATACGAGGAAGAAGAAGAAGAAAGACGAAAGAAAAAAAGAGAAAGGAAGATAGATGTGAACGAAAGGTAAAGGTACATTTATGTTATATGGGAATAAAGTGTCGCAAACGACACTTCTGTTTGAACATAGATTGCCAGTGAGCAAACACAGGAGATCCCATTATTGAATTAAGGAGACCAAGTGGTTATAGAGGAAACGCATAGATGGTAGGTAGCGTGTGTATAACGTATCTGCATTAGTAGTCTATACTCTACTATTCAGATCATCATTTCTATTCTATCCTCTATTACTATACGGACATCTATTCTCTACTTTGTTCACTGTATTATTTCTCTATTCGGATCACTATACAGATTACTATTCGAGCGAGTATTATCGAGCAAGTAATATTAGTGCGAGTGCTATTCGAAGGCGTCTGACGCCAGTATTATTCAACGGTGTACTATAGTTGTATCTGCAATTACAAAGTCTCTACTACAACGAACATTACGAAAGTGACAACGACATCACAAAAAGAAAACAACCAGTAGAAGTACAAGTCTTAGTAATAGGTGAAAATGAGTAGCGTATAAAGAGAGTTCAATGATACATGTATAAGAAACGGATCAGAGATTCTAGTTAAAGTGTGAAGTGAGCAGCCATGGTCAAATACAAAATAAGTAACAGATGTTGTCCGACAAAAAGAACTAAGTTTTCAACAAGCAATAGAACAGGGCAAATAATGATATAAAGCGAGCAAACAATGTATGCAATGCAAATCAACAGTAATAAAGAAAAATAAACAGTAATATGGCAAAAAAACCTATGAATTGGGTTAGATACACAAAGATACTTAGCGTTCTGACTTCAAGACAAGACAGACCGGGACTGAGTCAAATGAAAGCAAGAAGCGGCCTTTTTTATTAGCTCGAAAAAAAAACAGCATCAGGGAGAGGCAAGGTCTTTACAACCATTCTCATACCGATTGAAATCAATTACATCTCCCACTGCCGCTAGTAACCAAGCACTCTAATGAAACAAACGTTTTTAGTGATAAAGCAGAATTAGTCAAATAAAGCTTTATAAGTTTCTACTTAGATTTGTTGCTATATTACAGCAACATTCGCAATAATAATAACAGTAATATTAAGAACAATAATAAGAATCTATTTGTTCGTTCCTTAGCCCGTACGTTAGGCTTTGTTGATATCTCAAATAATGAACTATTCCATTTTGATCTCCTGGAAAGATGAAAATGACAAATCAGAGATGCTTTTGGATTCAGTAAGAAAAAGAAAGGAAGAGAGAAAGAGAGGAAGAAGGTGATAATGCTGTCATGTGTTTAACATCTGCTTCAATGAAATGGAAAACTTGTCAATTTTAAACATTTTCATTTGTATCCTTTTACTTGAAATAATATCTTGCATTCTACACTTATGACTGTTAGCGCAATATTTTGCTACAGTTGTTAAGCTCAAATAGTTAACGATTCAAAAAGGGAATTATCACAGGTATTTATATTCGTAGAACTCACAAAAACGAAAGCCACACAGAATTGTGGATAACGGAAAAGAAACTACAAAATCTCCTATAGAAGATAACGGCGGAGAGTGAGAAGAAGCCGGAACTATAAAAAGACGTAATGCATGGTCATCCGTAGGAGGATGAGACCGAAATGCGATTTACAGTTCGAGAATACTAGAATCAAGCAGACGCGGAAGTTTAAATATCTGGGAAATGTTTGACGGTAAGTACGACACCGAGATTAGTTGACGTATTGGGATTGCGAAGGACGCATTCCATAAGCTGGGCAGAGTATTGCGAGACAGGAGGATTTCTTTGGTAACAAATAAAAGGATACTGAACAGTTACGTGACATCTGTCCTTCTTTACGACAGCGAATGCTGGACGATTTCCTCAAGGATGAAGAAGAGACTCGAGATGAGGGAGATCTGGTTTTCCAGAAGGATGCTGACGATTTCGTGAGCCGAATGTATGAGCAACAATGAGGTCTTGGAGAGGATGAAAACAAGGAGAAGGCCCATGCTTAACATCAAGAAGAGGGAGATGAAATTTCTGGGACACATAACGAGGAAGGAGGGCCTTGAGAATCTGATACTCACGTGTCGAATAAAGCGAAAGAGAGACAAGGGAAATCAGCGGGTGAAATTCCTGGCGGGCTTGAGCAAGTGGATGACAAAACGTGGTCTGGGGAAGCAGAGGGAAGGAACTTGTTGAGACCAGCAAGGGATAGAGTGAGGTGGAGAGCCATGATCGCCGACGTCCTGAAAGGAGATGACACATAAAAAGAAAGAAAAGAAGAACTCAGAAAACGCTTATTCAGTCATTAACTTGAGATTCATTAGAACAGTGAAATAGCAAAATCATGAGAATTTAAAGAGTACTACTACTGATTCCAGGAAACGACTACATTCTAAAAAGTCTGTCAATTATGTGCCATGCATTATACACGCTTAGGCTATCATGTATCTTTCAATACATGACTGACGAGGCAATTTTTTTTCTGTAGTAGGTTGCCATTTCTTTGTACAGTAGACCAGTTGTCATCCAAGGCTATAGAACCCAGTTTGTCCTGTTATTTACCCATAGCTGGAGGTGGGGAGAAGAGGATTCATACTTTTCCGAAGGTTATTAGCACGTAAGTGAATGTTATGGATTCGACTGAAATTCGAACTCGGCTCTAAAATTCCATAATCCGAGCCGCTATCTATTATTCCATCGTGTCTCCACTACTACTGCTCCTCGTACTATTAATAATTATATTTGTATAATATACAAAGCAGGAATAAGATTAGAAGAGACGGAAGACGAAAAGAATAAGATTCCAACACTTAAAAACAATGTGAGGAAAAAGAATTAAAAGCAGCTAGAAGACAAAGTGGACAAAGCAATCACAAACAGAAAGACTCTAATTATAATAATAGCAAAATAATTTAAAAAAAACCCCAAAAAACAAAGACTTCACAAGAAAAAAGACTAACGAAAAAAAAAAAAAAAAGACGAAAAAGAAACCCGGTGATGACGATAATGATGTTTGTAACTGTTCCAAACGATCAGTGCAAACACTTTAGAGTTGATCGATCGATCGATCTTTTTAGCTTACATATTCCACTGATAGCGATCGATTTCAGTGTGCAGTAACGACGATGAAAATCGATGCCGAGTATTTTATGCCGATACGTTGATCCATACGACTAGTGAACTCTGTCAAATAAATGGATCAATTGAATAATCGATGGACTGATCCGGAACGTCTAAGCCTCTGTTAGCAGTCTGATAAACTAGTATCATACGAACAGAATACAGAAAGATTTTCTGTATTATTTTTTCATTCTTTACTGATCAATATCCGATATAATACTCATTCATATCGATCACTGAGTTATAAATACAATAAAATCGCAATTGGAATGTCAAATATCGCTTTAAGTTTTAACTTATTTCCTTTATTTTTCTGAATTTATGCTATATTTTTTCATATTTGTCATTGGACGCTGAGCGTTGGCTAACATATTGATTCGGAACAAATTTCGTAACGTTTTTAAGCGAATTTCAAAGAACATAGAGAATTATACAGATTTATTCAACTACACAAGCGCCATTTTGTTCCACTGCCCGTCGCCATCTTTTAAGAACCATCAGGATTTCTTTCTTTCATAACTTGGCATCTTTCTTGATGACGAACTGTTCTTAGTCCTGGACATGACGATAAACTACATCCAGCAGCAAGACATCTGATCGGGAGATTGGCAATTTTGCGGAGTGTGGAAAAATCTCTTAATTTGCTTTTGTTCCTAGGTGTATCCAGGGTGGTAGCACTGGTTAGGGTAACAGCTATGGAAAAACTGTGAGTCCCCCAAACAAAAACAAAACACTATAAATTATAAAAATGCATTTTTATATAGTAAAATTAAAAGCAATATTTTTTTTTATATAGTAAAATTAGCAACAATACATTTTTAAAGCAAAATGACCAGCAATGCTTTTTTGAGTTGAATTAGGGACAAATCATATTATTTCAAAATGAATAACAATATATGTTATCTATAATTGTGGCCATAGAAATGCATTAAAAAAATATTTAGTTGAAGCTATAGAATTGTGTTCAAAATATTTAGATTTCGGCATTAAATGACCTATAGAGCTTGATATGCTGGTAAACAAAATCAGCCAACCATCGAACTGTTCTGAGTAATTTCAATACCGGATTCTAGAATATTTAAGTTCTCCAAATTGAAAGAAAAACTGTTGAAATTAGAATAAGTGCTAATAAGGAGGTGCAAGGTGAAGTCAGTTCGGTGGATGTAAGTGCAATTACCAGCGAAGGTGTAGCAATTTCCATCGGGTCTGCAAAAATGACGAAGTTTGGTGATGTTCTGATGGAAGACAACACTCCTCTAATTGGCCATTTCTGAATGCTTGGCATCGATTCCTGAATTAAACGGTTCAACTGGGCAAAATAATTGTTTTGAAGGCATAGCCTGATTTTGTGGAAATAGCTCGCAATAGAGAATATAATCCGTAATGTCTTTCTAATGTGAATAGATACAGTGTATCTATTCGGATTGAAATCGAGATGAAGAATGGCTTTTCTGTATTCCCCGGTAGTTTAGAACGGAAACAAGTTTCTAAACAAGCCTCTTTAACGGCAGATGTAAGTTCCTTTAAAAATGCGTCGTTTTTATTACATTTGAACTGAGAATGTCAAATGGAAATTCAGTCCGTTAATTTGTTTCCGCTAAAACGTGAGGCATCCGAACATCGTAGCGATACACATGCTCAAATGTTTTTGAATGCTTTACAAAACACACATGAAATGTGTGGAGTATCTCTGCAATGCTCTCTGTTGTGCGACTCGGATTATTTTTAATCAGGTTTTAGCAAGGATAAAGCCAAAACGCAAATTACAAATCACTAAAATCAAACAAGGACAAAAAATTTAATATCTGAAAAGTTTTCTATTAGAGGGACTGAAAGTGCGATTAAGAGCTACAAGGGACAAGAAGATGTGAAGGACCCTGATTCGCTACGTCCTGAAGGGATACCACACATAAAAGAAGAATTATGATCCATAACTGAAAACCTGTGAGAACGTTATTGGTTTGCTATATGAAAAATTCCACTTCTGAAACTCAGGTATCACAAACAATGCTATCAACTACGTCTTCTATGTGCCGTGTACATATATATATATATATATATATATATATATATATATATATATATATATATATATATATATATATATATATGCGCAGCAACCTTTCTTTTAAGAAAAATACATACAAGGAAATAGTTTTTTTTCCAGCGTTCTTGAATTTCCCGTTTGGCGGGACAGAGCGATTAAAAAAAAAACAGCCCATATTGTCGCTTTCGGCCACTTCTTTAGCCACTGTCCAGGGGGTGGGACTGGCGTTTGTTTATTTTCATATTTTGACATTATATGATAAATTATTCGTTAATTATAGGAGGAGCGTTAATTCTGAGCCGTCGTGTGTTGGGCATGGCTGGAATTCGAGTGGCCAACTTTCTGTAGTTAAAAGACTTCCAGCACTCCACTACCATTGTTAAACAATGTGAGATTGATGGTGGGGGAGAGCTGATTGTACAGTGTATCTCATATAACGAAGTATTTTTTTGAAAATTTGATTTATAAAGGATGTAGGGTTTTCAACCAGTATCTTTCTGAAGGGTCCTTGTAGATTATGTGTTGATAGATTTTTATAGCGCTTTGCTCTGATAAGTGACATGCGAGACGTCTACTCACGTAGGTGGTCGTATGTTCGATATAAATAATTGATTTATCTAAAAGAAACACTGTCATATATATATATATATATATATATATATATATATATATATATATATATATATATATATATATGTAAATTTAAGGCAAATGTGAAACGAAATCAGTTATCCAACGCCACCTATTGACAAACATTGCAAACTTTTGTTCCATCCCAATATAAACATTTTTAGACATTCAGTAACAATGGCAACAGAATTAATGTAACTACGAAGTTTTAGTCGAGCAAAAATAGTGTGAAAATATAGATCTTTCAATCTACTGCAAAAACAAAAGATTTTTAGCATTGGAAAGCAAATAAATAATAAATGAACCCAATCAACACTAATCCTACAGGCGTTCCTGAAAAAAGGATTTTCCCTTATTTTTAAATATAAAAATCAATATTTTTCACAGATTTTAGGTAAACTTTCGTTCAGCTATGAAACAAATATAAATTTTAAAAAGAATTACCGAAGGAAAATTAAACATTTTAAAAGGATTTTTCACATCAGCGAAACTTGCTTGTTTAAAGAAAAGTAACACTTTGAAGCCGTAGAGTTCACAAAGTTTCTGTAGTGCGCAAAGGCAAAACTGAAAATGAATAACTATATATCTATTAATCAATTCACTGTCTACATAACAGTTTGACCGAAAATAAAACAAACAAGTTAGATCATTCCTTATTTAGCAAAGAATATGTGTAACATTATTAATCGATCTATTTGTAGAGACGGTCAGAGATACAGAAGGATTTTTACATTTTCAAAACGCTTACTCCGGGTGTTACATACAGGGCATGAACATGAGATTTTATTGTTATTTTTATGAGCCTACTCTTCCATGTTGGCCCAAGGCCGGTTGGAAAGGAGCGTTTAAAGGTTTTCCCCGCAGTAGTTTGCCAATAGTTTCTGCGGTAGAATATTTGCCAACTAAGGTTGAAGATCCCAGTCTGTCCTGCTATTTGAGACGCTATAGAACTTCAGAACTAACATCTCATTCCACCCCAGAATTTAGTGACTTACTCAAGGCTGAAGTAGTTAAAGAAAAGGTATAATAGAAGTAAAAAAAAAAAAATCACAAATACTAAGCCAAACAACTATAAATTGCCGTCTAAGGAGCTTAGTAATCACAGCGACATAACCGTAAAAAAAGCTGAGAAAACTAACATCTTTGTCGTCCTAAACAAATCCGACTACAACAAAAACTAGAATATATGCTCGCTGACCACATGGAATTAAAAATAAAAAATAAAAAGAATCTAACTAACCAACTAAATTTAAAAAATAATAAACTTATCACTGCTATTAATGCCGAACAGGACAGTTTGAAGCTTCCTAAAAATTTAGGTGCTTATAGGCCTGGTTATAAATAGAGCAACATAAAAACACATAAACATGACTGTCCTCTTAGTCCTATTATATCGCAAGTTCCCACTCCTTTATATCAGTTAATAAAAATCATAAAGCAATTCATCGCATCATACATTCCTTGTAAATACAGCGTAAAATCCACTCTCAAAGTAATTCAAATTCTAAAGAATGAAAAAAAAGCTAATAATGAAACCATAGCCTCACTTGACGTGGAACATTTATTCACCAACGCCACTGTTAGCGAAACTATTAACATAATTATAAGGAACATTTACGATAATCTATCTCTACCTACATATATATATATATATATATATATATATATATATATATATATATATATATATATATATATATAACTAGACTCGTTTCGAAAAACCCTCGAATTTTGATTTGTTAATCAAATCAATCTCGAGGAAAAAAAAGTTTAAAAAAAGAAAGAGCTACAAACATGGACTTCTGCCGACAAAAAAAATCGCACAGATGCAGGTCTGAAGCCAAAAAAAAAAACCCCGATACGAGTAACAACTAACTAACAAAAGAGCTCAATACAACCGTAGAGCAGACCTAGATACACCTAGTGAGCCAGACAAACCTACCTAGGTTTCACTTAAACGGATCGTCAGGGAAAGTTTGGCCAATCCTGACGATCCTCACAAATACCTACTATATATATATATATATATATATATATATATATATATATATATATATATATAGCGTGTTCATGGGTTATGCGATAACAATTTATCTAATCACTAAACTAATACATTTAACAATATTTAAATTTCCCAAAATATGCACAAAATATATCAACTCCAAAGCAATTCTCTCCTTTACATACGAACTTAATTTTCTAGATATATTGATAACCAATAATCATAATAAAATAATATCTCCCCAAATAAAAACCCCCTAAATTCAGGCACTCTTAACTATAGGAGTGAGGTTCTTAATTATTAAAAATAAACAGTTCGAAAAATAATTCTTCCTCAAAACATTTTTAAAACTCTTATTAATTATAACTTTCATATTATATTGTTTATGTGCAAATAAGATGCTTTATAATAAATAATATCAAGCAAATTAAATATAATACTGCTTGGACTAACGCCAAAGATATTAATCGGCTATATCATAACCAAATGCATTCTAATTATAAACAATACGATAATATTCTAAAAAAATAATAAATACCAACATATCCAGCACAGATGCTAATAAAAGAAAATTAAAGTAATTATATACTACACTAAATCTAGTATATCCAACTTAATCATTCGTAACGACCAACCAATGTCTTACAGAAAACCAACATTGTATATAAATTTAAATGTCCTTTGGGAGATTGTATCTTCAACAGAAAAAAATAATATTGATGTTGGCCATAGCTCGACGACGTTGTCTCGAAGGTTCAATTTTCTTTTGAATGAAATGTCTAACATCTGTAAACATTTATAAAAACGTTCATAATGTAGAAACATTCTTGTCAAAAATACATTCATATCTTCTCATAAAAATAATAAACATAAATTAAAAATCCTTGAAGCTATCTATATTACAAATTTAATATGAAACGTTAACAAAACTAATTCTAAATACTGAACATATATACTAAAATATTTAAAGTAGACTAAAATGTCACGGTCTGTATTAATAGTTTCTGATACTATTTTAAAAAAGAAATCTTCATATGTCATAATTAGTTACCTCCCTTAGAGTGTATACATACAGCGTGTGGCAGAAAAACTAAAGATCCTCACTCCACATGTAAAATTGTAAATTTCGGATGAACGAGCAAAAAAATTTTTGTCTTACTACTATGCTATTCCGTTAATGTCGAAAGTATCCGGAATAAAATAATATGTATTACGTCTGTAATTTATTCTCTACATTTAATACAGTTGAAAATAAGCAGGCAAAACTTCTTTATATTATCCAATGAAACTTGCCTTTCAATATATATATATATATATATATATATATATATATATATATATATATATATATATATATATATATATATATATATATATATATATTCAAAATCTATAAATATATATATTGAAATAATACAATGTTTCTATATCCGGCTTTCTTTATATAATATCCAAACAATGTAAAATAAACAATTAACATCTTCTTAGAAATATAGGAAGATATTTAAAACTATATATATATATATATATATATATATATATATATATATGATTATATACATATAGTTATATATATAGGTTTTATATAAATATATATATATATATATATATATATATATATATATATATATATATATATATATATATGTATCATAAAACTTTTACATATATATATATATATATACATATATATATATATATATATATATATATATATATATATATATACATATAGTTATATATATATAGGTTAAATATAAAAGATTTTTAAGGATACATATATATATATATATATATATATATATATATATATATATATATATATATAAATATATATATATATATATATATATATATATTTATATATTTATGTCTATATACAAGTAAAAAATTTATATATATATAAATCTTTATATATATATATATTATATATATATATATATATATATATATATATCCTGAAAAAGCCTTTGAATTATTCAGTTAGGAATAGAACAATTTAATATCGTTTAAGTCAGCCCTACTGTCTTCGCATCTGAGTGGATAATATTATTCAGGCCTTCATTAATGTTACGAAAATTCATACTCTCGTTCCCTCTTCAATGTCCATTCAAAAACTATCAAGGAATTGGTGAATAAGTTTAAAAAAGATGCACAATAGAGAGGAAAAAATGGAGGATCAGGAGGTCACAACAAAAAAAGTGAAAATTATTTGAACTTAGAACTAAAGAGATCAGTTAGAAAAGATCCAACTCAATTCATAAGATGTTTGGCTCTTAGAGAGGAGTTCCACTTCTGACAGTCAAAAGAGCAGTGAAAAAAGACTTGAAAATTAAATCGTTCATGAAATATTTGAATCACATTTTTTACTCCAGGACAGGAAGAAGGTTAGAGAGAGATAATCTTGAATAAGTCGGAACATGATCCTGGAATAATAAATATATATTTGAACTTTATTGCAATACTTGATGAGCTTCCGATCCTTAACTAGGATTAATTAATGATGAATATGTCCAATTTGTTTATGATCATCAGAGTAAATTGTTAACGAAAAGTTCGTGTCTTACATATAATATGGAGATTCTTCTGTGTTTCTAGGGCAGCCATGTTTAAGAAACCAGATTCAAGCTGGCTGGTTTCATTTATGTCCGAAGAGATGACATATTCAGCGAAAAGTTAATTGCGAGGCTTAGGTTTTCCCAAATTGAGAATGCTAGCTGGTTTCTTTCTATCACCAGAAGATATCACCAAAAGGAAACGCCGGCATGTGCCGATACGCTGCAGCATGTGCTCGGGCCCCTTGTTAAAAAAGCAACCTCTCCTTTTGACTTATGTAAACTGGGTGAAGGACTGCCGCTTTCGTCACTGTATGGAGTGACGTCAGCAAGCGGCCTCTACGTGACCTATATGACATATCGACCAAAGTGAGATAATAGCCTTTTGTATCAGTACAATAGGAATGCAGTCTTTCTGAAAATAGCAGCATTCTTTTATGCTTTGTATAGTCATTCAAATAGCAAGCTTTTGGTCTAGCTAAGTCACACACACCACGCACTCCACTTAAAGCAAATTTTAAAACAAACACAATTATACCAGACTGCTTGTAATTATCGATGTGACTATGGCTTGCCACAGATGTTTCCAACTGCATCCCCGTGTTTCTTTTAAATAGACATTGATATTCTCTGTCTTCCTCTTTTTCTTATTTTTCTCAGTAACGGTAAGATGCAGGTCACATGTGGACAAAACGCCGGGCCACAAGGCAACACACACGCACATGCCTTTCACTTCACTTTCATTTACTTTTCTCTAAGACTTTCTCCTACACAAACCAATGCGCCTGCAACAGATTATCTGTAAAATTTCAGGTTGTCTCCATTAGAATAACTATCCATCAATGGCCTTCTTTACATGTTGAATATATTATTAAAATTTTAATTTAATGTGTGTTTTATTTTTAAATTTACTTTCTTCTTGTCCTGTTATTTCCACCAGTGGAATTACATCACAAAATATTAAAGAAATCACCAAGTCGTGTTACAAGACATTTATAGAAACAGGAAGTGTCTTGAAGGAAATAGAAACTAAGCATCGTCTAGATATATTGTGTGCAACCAATGGAGCCATGGAGAAGCGGTCTGATATGTTTAAAAAAATATATGTTTAGCGATGACTTCCAATGAACCCTGTAAAATTATTTTTTGTGAATTTTTACGGGTAATGTATAGACATGATTTAATCTATTCGCCATATTTATCACAATGTTTCAGCCGTTGTACGCTCAGGCCTTCTTCAGGTGGTTGGAATATCGAACTGAACCCTTTATTTCGCTCACTGGGGTAGACTGTTCTAATTCCACGTGCCATGTTTGATGGATGTCAGTTATCAGTTATCTCCTGTTAATTTCCCCCTGAAAGTTCTCCACTGCCTTAACTAGGTATTGAACTCACACTGGGTCTAACCAACGCCTTTATCCACTGTGCCATGTGTCCTTGAGAATATCTGGGTATAAATTTCTGGGTATTAAAACCTAATGTCTTCAGCAACCATTTTTACCAGTGCTCATATTGCAATTTTTGCTGTTATCATTTATGTTTTTTACCAAAGCTCATATTGCAACTTTTGTTGTTATCATTGCTTTTCTCTGGCACTCCTTATTACTGGTTCTCATATTGTATTTATTTCTATGCTTGGTCGGCTCAGGAGATTTTTGTGGCCTAGCATATGTGCTGATTCCTTAAGTCTACGGCCGAAACGTTGTGATAAATATGGCGACAAAGATGAGGACAATAGTCCGAATAATGTAAATAAAGTACATAATACCTCATCTCAGAAATATAGCCAGTAATTTATAGACATCGTGAATATTGTCATGTATTCTTGTACTTTATTCTTATAATATTTTTCTGTGTGATAAGAATAATTCAGAGAGCTTCCTGAATTATAGCCTTTCGGTAATATATATGAATATGATATATATATATATATATATATATATATATATATATATATATATATATATATATAATTATTTTTATAAAAAAATTTATAACATAAGTATGTTATAAAATCACTACAAAAATAGCCATTTTGTTTCAACACACTCTGTGTCTTATCAAGTGATGGTGTTGAAAAGAAAATAAATGGAAATTCGAAATGCAGTCGACATCGTTGCACTGACTTCAGCGCAAATATTCTTGTGAAAGGTATGAATTGATTCCTTCTCTTTCCAGTTACGTGCTAAAAATCTGGATAGACTGGACTCTATATTTGTAGTTGGCAATCAAACCGCCTGTCAACACTGATGGGTCATTTTACACCAACCATGTGAATACATATACACATATATACTTTTATTTTTTTCAATAGGTGGAGGGGTGAAGTTTCGTAGATACAATTCCTTTTAAATAGATTGTTTAATCTGTTAATTTTAAGTGTTTAAACTAGTCCTTATATACCTCTATATAACTTTTTAAAAAAGAATTTAAAAATATATTTTTTATAAACAATTATCTGGCCACTATCAACATCTTTAAACAGCGTTTTTATATTTGTGATATTGAAGTGTTTCATGGTAGCTTTTACATTAAATCAGTACGCGTATAATCATCAATCTATGTTCATCTAGGTACATATACAGATCTTAGCAGGTGTACATACGTTAGTCTTTTATGTCCAATACGAACTCTAGTTTCCACAGTAGTACTTCATCCGTTTGATAGTAGTGCGTCTGACGCCTACTAGGTGTTCGTAAAGTTTGTTTTCTGGTAATGTCTTCCATATTGCTTGCCATTTGTTTTGTATACAGTCGTTAATATTCAGAGTCTGTCTATATTTTTGAGATGAGGTATGATGTACAGTATTTACATTAGTCGGACTATTGTCTTCATCTTTGTCGCCATATTTGTCACAACGTTTCGGCCGTTTTACGCTCCGGCCTTCTTCGGGTGGTTGGAATTTCGAACTGAACCCTTTATTTCAATCACTGGGGTAGACTGTTCTAGTTCCACGTGCCATGTTTGATGGATGTCAGTTATCAGTTATCTCCTGCTAATTTTCCCTCTGAAAGTTCTCCACTGGCTTAACCAGGAATTGAACTCACCTTCTTTGGGTCTGTCACTGGTTCTAACCAACGCCTTTATCCACTGTGCCATGTGTCCTCGAGGACAATGATCGAAATAAAGGGTTCAGTTCGAAATTCCATCCACCTGAAGAAGGCCGGAGCGTACAACGACCGAAACGTTGTGACAAATATGGCGACAAAGATGAGGAGAATAGTCCGACTAATGTAAATACTGTCGTTAATATTCTTTTTAAAATCTGTGTACGAGATTTTTTTATATTAGTTTTCTCCATGATGCATATATTTTTGCTCGTTCTTCCACTTTCTCATTGCCCTTTATGCCAATATGGCCTGCTGTCTATGCTAAAACAGGGATTTTTTCGTCGTTTCACCAGGTTGTTATAAATCTCCAACATGTCTGCAATGCAAGGGTTGTTAGTAGTTCTTCTTTTTAGGTCAACCAGAGGGGATAGGGAATCCGTAAATATAATAAACTGCAGCTCTATCGAGCTCTTTATAAGATAAAAGGTCATCCTCATGTTCTGTAGTTTCGTTGTAAAAACAGAAGTATTCGTGCTTAAGTAATACATACTTACATAATGTATTTTCTTTTTTATAACAATCCATAGCAGCAGGTCCCGTTATATTTGAGACTTTCGTTCCATGGTATTTGCAATCAGTCTTGTAGCAGGGATATTTTATTTTGGTTTTGGGGTTCATCCCCTCCCTTCTCATATTATATCATATACATATTTTTATGTAGAATAAGTTAGAATCATGAAATTTTTGCCATGGGCTGCGTTTTGTAGGTCCCCATTGCAGTATGTGGTATTATGGTATATGAAGGATTCACTGACGATGGACGAGTTTTAGTGGTGAGTGTGTCAATTGTAACGACTGAATCGGTCGTGAATCGGATTAGCTAGGTATAGGATAGCTAGTGACGACCAGCCTCAACCCAATTCCCACTTTTCGGCCTTGTACTACAATTTTGTATTTTCTACAAAATAAGTCAACTGTCTTGTAGCAGGACAACTCTGTATTCAAACGTACGTAGCCCGGATTTTTGCGTTAGAGATACGTTAAGCAAGATCTCTATTAGGTTACGACCAAAGTCCCTCATGAGAAACAACTCATTGAACAAGAGTTGTGCAATGATCGATTATGTAAGTATGAATTATTTAGGCATGGAATTATTCCCTATGGTTTTCTATGACGTTTCGTCAATTTTCAATTCAAGCATGTAGGAACATTTCCCTATTTGAATAAATTTTTCGGAAAATCTTTCGACAATTTCAAATTGTCGAAACATGTATTTCTGTATGCTGACAAATCCATCGAAGACTCAGCATATCATAGAACTATATCATTTCTGTAAGATTTTATCCCCACCTACAAAAAAAAACTTCATATATATATATATATATATATATATATATATATATATATATATATATGACGATAATCATATATTGAACGATATTCGTTCTTCCTTGGATCATTTAATCTGCTTAGAATGAAAAAAAGAGGAGGCCCAAAAAATCTAGTGTAGACGTGTACTTAAACTGGCGTAAACGCCTAAAATAGAAGGGAGAGGACTCGTTTAATCGCAGTGGAATGACTGTAACTTCTTCAACACCCATTGATAAAGTCATCTTCTTATCTCGTATTGTGCGTGTATGTTGCGGAATGGGGGAGAGTTAAGTGAAAAGCTTGCGGGCCCCCAAGTTAGTCGTTCGACACTATAATCAGTGAGTCATCGTCTCGGCTCCAATCCACTTCAAAGTTAGAGACCGCTGCGATCTTTCGGTAGCCGGAAGTGAATTTAGCACAAAGTCGAAAGAAATCGACGTAGAAATCTTTTTTCCATTGCTTTTTGTGTGGCGACAACAGAAGTAAGCTATATCGATCAGCGCCCGTTACCCGTACTTTCGTTCACACCGACCAAAAGTTTAGTCGATACGCATTTATCAATCAAGTGCATTCGGATCCAATCCCTTTGGGGGAAGGGATATAGAGCGTCTATCCAGCATGTTGATCAAACAAAACAATTTGAACGGCAACAGTCTTTTAATATACATGCGGAGTGTTGGATGCTGCAGTGAAGTCAACTTGGAGAGTAAAAAAATGGTCGTTTATTCAATTCTTTGACTAATTCGTTGCTCTTAGTACATTTCGCATTCTTGTACAGAAGGAAAACTGCTGATAATCTAATATTTACCCTGTTCATGCCTCTGATGGAGGATTAAATTTCTAGTGAGTAGGTTCTAAATACATTCACATAGACACTGATTGTGGAGTTGCTAATCTCGTAAGTCATTGACAATGAACTCATTGAACATTGGCTAGTGTGTGAATTTAGTTACAAAGGATCAGTGCTTTGTATATTATTACGAAATATTGATTTAGTTCAATTTATCGGACTACATCCGAATTTATTAATAATTCCACAGTGAAAAAAAAAAGCTATTCTGTGGCATTCATTGACAGTGAGACTACACATAAAAACCAAAAACTTAGTTTGACACATGAGAGAGTAATTTATCTGTTCCTTTTTGGGAGGTAACATAAAATCTTTAAATTGCGAAATTTCTTTAAAGATTTTCTTTCGTTGCCACGCATTTTCAAATTATCTTTATTCTGAGACATTTTTTTTGTTTATTGGATTAAAGCGATTGAAAATGCTCAGTCAGTATTTTCCATTTATAATTATGGGTTGAGTTGCGTTCGTTTGGAGCTTACTATAAACATCACTTTGGAACTATTCTCATACGTCATTGATAATGGAATCATCTTCTTGCACCATGTTTTTTTAAAGATTTGGGCGGTCATAGCTCTCCACAATTTCGTCTCTTTTTTTTTTTACTCCAAGTGACTTAATCCATTCTCCCCCCTCTTTAACTTTGTGCTGCAGGTAACAAACTTGCTTCATAGAATTCTCGCTGTTTTCCCTGATATTATTGCATTCATTTTTTTCATGTTAGTGTTAGATTCTCCACATCCTCTTTTTTTAATTGAGTCCTAGGAATTTCAGCTTTCTCTTTCTAAGTATTAGTTTCCTTGTAATTCCTATCTTTTCAACGTCATCATTCCTAACATGTTTTAAGAGTTCTTACATGATTCATATGGCAACTTTCAAGAAACACGCCACTGCGCGTTACCGGTACTCAGCGGTTGGTGTACCTTTTCGCTTTGTGCCTGATGGGAAACAGTCATGTTATGGTTCTCAATATGCTTGAAATAAATGAAAATATTAAAATATTGCGCATATCTCGTAATGCTACGTTAGATATTCTCTATTGCTGAAAATTTTTTCTAAAATACTTGCTAGTCGCAGTCTTCGGCTTTAGCATTAGCTCACGAAATGATAATTTTACTGGTGTCTTTTTTCTTTGTAAATGATATTTTACAAAGCTAAATTTATTGTAATTAGATTATTCACTTCCTGCTTAGTAATCTTAACATCTGACTGCATTAACAATCGTATGTTAATGGTCCAGTGGATAAAAGATTTGATTGAAATAATCCATTGATTTGATCCAAAGAATTCTGAATTCAATATCTGGCCGCAACAGAGTTGAACAAAAGCTTGAGTTAAGTTACTAAAGAAAAATAACTGAAACTGAGATATCCAGGCAAAGGCATGACACATGGAACTAGAACAATGTACCCCGGTAGACAAAATAAAGGGATCGGTACGAAATTCTAACGTATATCAACTGAAGAAGGCCGGAGCGTACAACAGCCGAAACGTCGTGAAAATGAAAATGAGAAATATGAGGACAACTGTGTAAATAGTTTCAGAATCATCTGTTTCCTACTATTGCTTGAACGTATATATATATATATATATATATATATATATATATATATATATATATATATATATATATATTGTCATCCACAGACAGACTGATTCGCTGTATCACAGCTCTTCAGTGTGGGAGATATCCGATTGCTTCGAGGATCGAAACCCGACTGATTTGGCACGGAAGATGGAAAGGGAAATTTTAACGTTTTCTATACAAAATACGCCAGTTGCTCGGCGGGCTGATTCACTTAATAGCAATATGAGCAATTCTTTCTAAACATTACCTCATATATATATATATATATATATATATATATATATATATATATATATATATATATATATATATATATATATATATAATTGTGTTAACGTAATGCTAATGGATTGGGATCGTAGCATTTAATGACGTTTTTTTTTTTAGTTACTGACTGGGAATTATGAGAATGCATTTTGAAAGCGTTGGTATTCGGACTTAGTTAAAACTTAATTATTTTATTTTATTTTTTAAATTATCTCTCCGACAAACAGGTATATATGCCTGTTTGTGCTGAGGCATCTTCAAATAAGTTATAATCTGAAAATTCATTCTTTAAAATAATTTATCTGGAAGTCAAACCCGGGATTGTTTTTTTTTTCTTCTTTTTAAAATAGTGGATAGACTCTCCTATCGCCTGTTCCATACTCCTTCCTCTTCTCTTGAACAGGAGTAGAGGTTCATCCCTTGTTTCCTGCGAAGGATGTAGTTCCCGGTTCCTTTCCTTTTCTCTTCCCTTAATATTGGTGCTGTCATTAAATTTTTGTTATATACGTGAATGGTGGCTACGTCTCTGCATTCTGAAGGTACCAGGTTGTCAGTTTTCTGGTTACTGTTCCCGACTGGTAGTTAAGAGCTCGAACTCATGTGTAGCGTCTTTAGAGGCTGCTCTGAACAACAGCTGTACAAAATCAGCGTAATTTCAGTGTCATGTCGTGCATGGAAGGGTATCCTTTCAAGTACCTCTAGTGGCCAACCTTGAGACCACACTATGTTGCAGTTTGTGCCATTTCCATTCCTGCACATTGTACATTAGACGACCGATTGCTAAGACTACCATAGACCGTTTCTTACCAAAATAACACATGACTATAAACAACCAAAAATATAAACCTATACCAACTAAAAGAAACCTAAACTCCTTAACCTATCCTTCTCCAAAGTTCTTGGAATTCGTACTTCTACAATGTGGAATCGTTCCTCTTCGAAAAGTCTCCAGACATCCAAGCTGTTGTGGTACGATCCACCTAATTTACATAGTGGAGTACCGACCGATATAAATATGGGTTGGTACCGGAAGACGAGGGAGAAGGAAGAAGAGATCGAATCCAGAGACTCTGCCCGACTGCGATTAAGTCAACCCATTCTACAGGAACCGTCTTCCCAAGAATATACCAAAACTAACTGTAAATATTGTGTACCTTTTCCTTGTTTCAATACATTTTGTTTACGTACATTTTGTGTTGTATTATTATTATTCCATGCTTATCCAAGCTTCAACAGAAAATAAGCTTAACTTTTCAATCCCGTCTTCTAATTTCTTTATTCTTGGATATCATCTTCTTAGGAAGGACTCTAATGTCCTCATGTATGGCCTTGGAGTTTATATCTGCGAACATCTCCCATTGTCCAGGGGATTCTCACTTGAATCTCCTGATCATTGTTAAATGTGTCTCCGTCTCAGTCAGTTATTTCTTTCTTTTTCTATTTTCCCCTTCATGGCCTGCGAGATAGTAATTCCAATAATATAGACGAGGCCATCTCCCTACATCCGTTTGCAAATATATTTATATTCCGTGATTTTAATGTCCTCTGTTCCAGGTGGCTTAAACACTCCGTCACTCACCTTGTTGGCATGAAAACCCTTAACTTCTCAAGCAAGTGGTTGACTTACCCCCGAATTACTCAAGTAACCGTGACGGACACGCTACTATTCTCGATCTCTTTTTAGCCTGACTCTTGTACTACACAGCACTGCCCTTTTAGCAAATCTTATCATGCGGTGTTTTTTGTAAACATGTTCTTCCTCTCTCCCAGCCAAGAATCAACTAACAACAGAATCACTTTCTGTTATCAACTAGCATAATGGGTCTAGTTCCATTATTTCCTGCTTGAGGTCAATTGGAATTTTTTTTTTTAATCATCCTGTTCAAAAATTCGCGCCTGAGGTCTACTCCTCGGTGAAAGCCGACATCGATGCTTTCATTCCAGCAAGGTAAGTTAAACCTCGTTATCTCATTGGTTTTCACCTGCATGCTCGGCCGTTATAGTCCACACGAATCATCTCCAGCTATCTCAGAGCTACAGGTACGATTGCAACATACGTCTCTCTGTCTCTACTGGTAACGAGTGCAGGCGTGTCCTCAATGAGGCGAAGTTACTTTTTGCTGATAGAATGAAACAACGTATATCATCTCGCAAGTTCGGTTCTAGAGATTATTGGCTGCTCTGTAACAGTGTGATGAATGACAGTATATCCTCAATCCCTTCTCTATTCAATCAATTCGAAGTCCTGACATCTACAGTAGATATGGTTGAATGCTTTGCTCTGGAATTCTCTTCTAACTCAACATTAGACTCATTTGGTGTACCCATACCTGATTTAACCCCTAGAAGTGAGGCCCTACAGTATGATATGAACCTAACTCCTGGTCTCGGATCTCATTTCTAAATTAGACTCCCATAATGCAAGTGGAGTTAACGGGATCCCAGCCGTCGTTCTAAAACTAAATGATTCCGGGCTGCCTCCAATTCCCTTCAGAATCTACAGCTATTTCATCGCTGCTTCCTGCTTTCTAGCTTGTTAGATGTCCTCCTCTGTAGTTCCTGTTTTTAAGAACACTTAAAAACTTTCGGACCCCTCTATCGCCTTATTGAACTCCTATTGCTTTTCAGCAAAGTATTCGAGGCTTACGGCCATCACTGAATACTTATATTAATCTGTTCGTAATATAAGGTATAATAAGGTTTGGCATTTACAAACCCAAAATATCGGCCTTCTAAGCTTCGGGGATTTGGCATTACAGGACGATTATTTCAAATCATTACAGTCAAAAAATGAAATGAAGGTTATCTTGAACGGGTTCCACTCCAATTACTTCCATACGGACGCTGGTGTTCCACAAGGCTCTATCCTGGTTCCTACACTGTTTCTGATCTTCATCTACGATCTTCCTGATGTCATCAGTTCCCATTCGGCCGTGCATTGAATACGGATGTCATATCTAGTCTGCTGTTCCAGCTATTCATCTCGAAGTTCTTGATATATATTTCTATACATCACTCTATAAATGTATACTCATAGAGACATATATACATATATAGAGAGATGCTTCTTTCTGCATCTATACACATCTCTTAAATATATATATATATATATATATATATATATATATATATATATATATATATATATAAAGAACAGTAAGACATATAATCCGATGTTCTTATTGATATTTTTTATTTTTATTTTTACAAAACAGTACTCAATGTAAATTTAAAGAGCATAAATATTATAAATTAAATGATTTAGAATATATTTTTCTCTACACAGTAATAACCATGTTTCAAAAACTGAAGCTAAAAACTTCAAATTTAATTATATAATTAAATTAAAAGCATTAGTTCTGTTTCATCTTCAAGCGAATTTTGGAATAACTTATTTTAAAATTTACCGAGTTTTAAACGCACATATAAATTCATAATTTCCTGTTTCTAAAGATACAAAGAAATCCAATCATTTAGACTGGAGCGGTAGCGTGTTCATTTTTATTAACTGTTGTTGTATCAATTATGAGTTACGTTCGAAAAAGAGGTTAAGTTCAGGGAGGGTAGGGTTAAGCTCACAAGTAAAATGGAAAATCGTCTCTAGGGCTCGAACCCCAATAAATTTTAGAGACCGATGTAACCTGTGTATTAAAGAGAAGATCTTAATGATAAAGCATAAAGACCCGGATATATTACTGAACCAAGATAACGAGGTAATTTTTAAATGTAGACATAAAAACCATCTCAATCTAACTAAATATATTTAGAAATAACTATATATAAATCAAAATATTGTGTTATTTTTGGATTTGGAAATGATTGTATGCACACATGGATGCGGATACACAGTTGTATGTATAAAATGTGTAGATGGACTTGGACATTGATATGTGGTTTTATGTGTATATGTATATGCATTTGTATACATATGTATGTGTATATGTATTGTAGGCGTATATGAAAAAATATATGTGTATATATATTCGTAACTTTAGGTAGGTATTTTAGTATATATATCGTGTCGTATATAGGATTGCATGTGTGTGTGTGTGTATATATATATATATATGTAAGTATTTGTGAGTTCGTATATGTAATATATGTGAATATATCTAGGATATAGTAATATGAATACATATGCATATATAGGTATATATATATATTTTGTCTTATATATATATATATACAGAGAGAGAGCGTAGATATACAGAGAGAGAGCGTATTCTAATGGAAGGGCATAAAATTCTTTTATTAATGTTCAATCTTATTTTCACTTTAAATATTCTCAGTTACAATTGTGAGATTGACGTTTTTTATCATTTGGATGTAATTTCATTTTAAATTGATAATTTAATTTAACTTTAAATATATTACTCTTTAACTATCAGTGTTGATAGTAAAAGTATTAAAATTAGAAATATTTTTTTGATATTTAAACACTTACGTCACCACCTAACATTAAACATTAACTGTGAAATTTAAGAAAAAATTTAAATAGATATAAATATAAATATGTGTAAATATTTGTAAATGTATGTGTAAGTATTTATATATGAATATGCATAGGTATATCGATACATATGTGTGTGCTTATATGTGTAATTTCACATGTAAATAAACGTATGTATATGTGAGATTTACATAAGTGTATATGTGGTATATATATATGAAAAAATAATTTTTTTAATATTACCTTCAAATATTACTCCATCTTTATTTGAAACCTAAACTTTAAGTAAGAAAGATTACCCATCTAAAAATAATTACAAATTACATCCATGAATTAGACTCAAACTGATAAAGATGTTACCTTAATAATCATTTACAATATTAAAAGATTACTATCAGTAAACTTTTATATTTTAAATATTTTTTAATGTGTTTTTAAATATTGTATTTAACCCATATTAAATCCCTAAATTATTTGTAAAAGAGTTAAATATTTAAATTGCTAACAAGCATTAAATTAATTTCTTCGTGGAATTTTTTAAATATTTAATTTACTATCAAACGTTAAAATCTGTTTTTTACCTAAATTGCTAAAACTATACCAAATCTCGTCCCCTTTCTCTTTAATTCTCCCTTCTTTCTTTTTTCTTTTTCTCTCTTCTCTCCTTCCCTTTCAACATATCATTTCCGTTAAGTTGACCGATTAAATAGGTCAATGTCTGGTCCCTCCTTCCTCAATACTAAGTATGATAGAAAGAAATATTAAAATAAACCCTCTCTAAACTCAACCATGTCTCTCACACCACTCCTCGCTACCCTCTCTGTTAAATTACATAAACATAATACTTTCCGTCAAAAGTGTAAATTTTCATTTCATTTTTCGTTTCACCTTTTGGAAGTGATTTCTGATGATCTAGGGTACTTTAAAAGGTCTCTGGTGAAATAAACTATTACAATGGAGCCTTAAAGTGGTCTGTTTTTCTTTAAATTATTAGCTCTGAATTTACATTGAGCTCTCAGGATTTCATCTTCCTTGGGACTACCCATACGGATTACCAAGTTTTCGTATTTAACTATCTTATATATATATATATATATATATATATATATATATATATATATATATATAATTTTATATCTATACATATCTCTATATCTATCTTTTCTATATCGTACTTATCTATCTATATTTTTCTATCGACATCTTTCTATCTATCTCCATCTATGTTACTATCCTTCAGTTTTCTATATATATATATTTCAATTAATATATGTTTCAACCTTCATATGTCATTCAATCTGTTCATGTCTATGCAGTTATCTATTTAATCCTGCTGAGACATGTGCTTTCTTGTTGCCAAGTAAAAGAAAGAAAAACTAAAGACACTTTTATTTACCTTGACTCCATTTCCTCCGAAAGACCACAATTGAACGAGCATCTGACCAATAGAGACATTATTGTGAACTGCTTTTACAGCCTGCTTGCTTTAGAAACCAAATCAAAACAAGAAAAAACACACGTATAATGTTCGGTGGAGATGCAGCGAATTGGATTTCTTATCGCTTTTAAACTAGTGGTGTGTGTTTCGCGCAGGCGATGTTCAGATACTGCTAACAGATTGTACTCGGAAGAGAATAAAAAGTTGTGAATGAAAAGTAAAAGAAAGAAAGAAAACCGAAGAATGAACGACAATTTATATCAAAGACAAACGTCGATTTGGTGCTTTTAACAAGCGCGACTAAAATAGATCCATTCAAGGTCATTGGCTGCAGCTTGAAGATTCTATCACGCACTTTCTTTAGTTGCTTGTTCTGGCATTTTTTTTCCTATAGTTTTGATGTTAACATTTCATTCTTTCTCTAATAAAGATTTCTGTCTTTCCTTTCCACTCAATTAACACTCCTGTTCAATTCTCTAGTTTCTCTTTGTGGCAAGTATACAAGCCTAATGTACAGCCATTATACGTGGCTATGCATGCATTTCCTTAAACGTTTCCATTCAAAAGCTTATTCCGGCTACAAAGGCATACGACCTGTTATGACATACATGAATATGTTCTCCTGCTTGCGCATATAAAGACATATAACGGACTGGCTTCAGACACACCGAGAACACAGGTGCGTACCACGATCTATGCAATACTCAGATGAAGATAAAGTGTTTTAAAGTAACTTTTATACTAATAAGATATTTCTATACAATTATGCGAGAAAATATGCAATGATAAATGCGAAGGAATTGAGGTTTTCGACAAGGAGGCATGGTATAAATTTTTCTCAATAATTTCTTTCACATTAGAGAAATAACGTTATGCAAATATCCTGCAAATAAGGCAATGACTTATCGGTCACGGTAGCCACTTGTCTATAGCTGTTTGGTTTCATATATATATATATATATATATATATATATATATATATATATATGCAGAAAATAGAAAAAGGACACGTTGGGTGCATAATCCGGAGTTCCTTAGTATAAGATAAATAGATAATTAGATAGACAATAATAAAACACAATCCTC
Organism: Acanthosepion pharaonis; assembly: GCA_903632075.3. Taxonomy (NCBI): domain Eukaryota; kingdom Metazoa; phylum Mollusca; class Cephalopoda; order Sepiida; family Sepiidae; genus Acanthosepion; species Acanthosepion pharaonis. The sequence goes on from CAHIKZ030005497.1 coordinate 258,661, forward strand.
CCGACACATAACGACTTGTAAACGCGCCATAAAAATATCCCTCACTGAGAACTAACTAGAGGATGACCGCCAACATTAGCCTTGCAATAGATACCCTACCCAACCTTAGCAAAACCTCTCAGAAGATGATGAATCTATAGATAAGGATTAACTCTCTGACTACTTAACAAAAAAAAAAGAAAAAAAAAAGAGCCTAGCCACTCCCACAATAACGAATGTTATGACGGATCATGTCTAAAAACACACGTAGACCAAAAGATAGCTTATTCCTAAAATTTCGCTTGAAGATGAAACGGGACTAAACACCTCAATTCAACTTAATTTTAATAATTATTTGGATGGTTTCGGCTCTCATTTTTGAAACATGAGAACTCTTATGTGGCAGAAGGAATCATATTTTTTAAACAAAAATATTATATTATATTATATTATATATATATATATATATATATATATATATATATATATATATATATATATATATATATATATATATGATGTATGAATGAAATATAATAAGAGTAAATGTTTAAAATGTTAAAGGATATTTCCTATCCATCTGCGAACATTTTTGTCTTCAGTGACTTTAATGCTCACCACAACACGTGGCTTAAACATACTAAAATATACTGATCTTGCCGGTATACAGACATTAAATTTTTCCCTTGCCCAATCTCTTACTCAAACCGTCGTCTTCTCTACACGTTGATTTAGCAAAACCCAGCAACAGGCTTCGCTACATGATTTATTTCTTACCTCCTTTCCTCGTTCTTGACGAGCATCGCAACACTGCCTTCTTGGTAAATCGGACCTCTCTGCGTTATCTACTGATATTTTGATGCAATAATCTATTAAACAGGAACCCCCTATTCAAAAGACCTCTTTCCGTTACCAGCATGCTGACTGGGACTCACTCCGTGATTTTCCTCATGACCCTTAGGCTGATATCTTTAACCTCCCAATGGAGAATTAAGCCACTGAGATTTCTTCTTCGGCCAAAGCCAGTATGAATGCTTTCATCCCTTTTCGGAAATACCAGTTGAAACCTCACTACTCTCCATGGTTGACACTAGTATGCTATAGTACACAGGAATCACTATTATCGACTATACCAGTGTGACAGCTCCCAACACAACAGGCGTCTATCCGTTGATGCAAGTAATAAATTTAAACGAGTCCTCGAAGGAAGGAAGTCCCTGTTTTGCCGAGAGAATTTGGCATCGCATAGCATCTGACAACTTTAGATTACTGGTGGCTCTACAATAGATTATTAAATAAGTGTAAGGTGTCTATCCCTCCCATCTTCAAACATTTTGAGGTGTTAACATCCTCTGTTGTTAAAGCTGAATTCCTTGTCAAGAAATTTTCCTGGAACTCTACTCTTGAGTCATCTGGAGTATCACTGCCTAACTTAGAACTCTCTGTTTAGCGATATGCATATAACCCCTTCCAAGGTTTCTGCTATCGGCTCTAACCTAGATCCCCAGAAAGCATGTAGACCCGATGTTATCCCTATAATAGTCATTAAGAAGTGTGTTCCCGAACTGTTTCATGTTCTCTCTAAACTGTATAATAAATGCCTAGATGCCTCCTGCTTTCCTATCTGCTGGATGTTATCATCTCTTGTTCCAGTTTTTAAGAAATCGAGTGTACCATCTAGGACTTCTAACTATCGGCCTATTAGCCTTCTAACACGTTTTGGGTAACACCTAGAGGCCTTATTCAATGCCGGATTGTTTCATCATCTCTCATCTCAGTGACTTTGTTTCAGACAAGCGTTTCGCCAGGTCAACTGTTGGTGTACGGACGATAATTGTCCAAAGAATCTATCATGCTCAAGCTCAAAAACAGCGAAGCCCGGGCTTTGGCATCGATCATCTTCAAAAACTTTGGAACGGTTTGGCATAGAGGTTTTCTACACAAGCTGAAACGTTAAGGTGTCTCCGGACATTTTTTTGAACTGATCCAGTCTTTCTTATCAAATCGTGATTTGATAGTTATCCTGAACTGCCTCTCGTCTAGATCCTTACATTGTAACACCTATCCACCACGGCTCCATACTTTCTCTACTGTATTTTTAATTTTTATTAATTACCTTACCGATGGCATCAGCTCTCAACTTGATATCTACGCTGATGATAAATAATTTACTCCTGTCTCGATATTAAGGCTTATAAGTCTGACATGGTCAAAATGGCAGTCGATGTACAAAACGACCTCCATTCTGTCGTTAACTGGGGCTAAAAAAGCTTGTTAATTTTAACACCACGAAAACTAAACTTTTCTCCATTAGTCATCTCAGAGACTGCTATCTGCCTTCCATAAGCATGAAAAGTGACTCGTTGCGCCTACTCTGGCGAACGTTCTCATCTGACATGAAGTTGAGAGACTATATTGAATCTATTACTAGATCACCTGATAAGACAGTTGGTTCAACGTGTCGTGCGAAACGATTTGTCTCTTGCATATTTATAAATCTATTCGTCCATGACTAGAATATTGCTGCCATATATGGACCGGTGCCACTATTATTTACTTTTAGCTCCTTGATAAAATCCAAAGAAGTATCAGCAATATTATTAGTCCTTCACTCATTTCCCCATTGCTTTAAGGTTACCTCTCTTTATCTTTTAATAAATGTTTTCATGGTAATTGTTTGGATCAGTACCTAGACATTATGAATTTAAGGGCAATATTAAACTGTCGTCGAGATCTCATCACTTTACAATTGATCTGGCTAGATGTAGCAGTAAGGTCTATGCTAACAGTGTCTTTTCTCGCACTTGTCACCTGTGAAACTCTCTTCCGGCTCCATTCTTTCCAGCCAACATTAATAGGCAAAAATTTAAAAGTAATTTCAATCGCTATTTACTGTTCCCCTGATAACTCTTTTTACTTCCCGCTCAGTATTAATGTTGTTAATTCTTCCACACCGTGTAACTTCTTTTATCTTAGTTGCTTTATTGCCTTGCATGGGGTGATACCGATTAAAAATAAAATAAACCTATGGTTCAATAGTAAAGTCAACAGAGCTCCTCTCTCTCATATATATATTGTACTAAAAAATGTGTTGTGTGTGTCTGTGTGTGTGTGTGTGTGTGTGTGAGTGAGAGAGAGAGAGAGAGAGAGAGTAAAATCGATTCAAGAAAATTAAGTGTGACAGACAATTTAGCGCCTAGATTTTCTGTAGATCACCAAAGCATGAAACAAGAAGTTCAGAATACTTTTGCAAATTTTATTTATTTATTTTTTTCTACTAAAAGTTCTTTTTGATGAGTACCGTATTTTTTTTAGCCGACACAAGTTTGTTAATAACACAGATGCTACACTTTATCAATGTATTTTATATACACGGTGGTTTAAGTGTAACTCCCTATTTTATGTATGATGGGCTCTCTCGTCTAACTATAATTTTTACAATACGGACAAAAGGCAGTTATGTCCAGCTGACAACAGTTATAAATTATTGGAGAGAGAGCGCACAATATTGTATTATCTCTAGTCGTACAGAGGTAGTATAATCAAAATCATGGCCACAATGACATGTGACTTTGAGAGTAACAACCAAATAGCTTACAAAACGTTTTGTCAATAAAATTTCATTAACAGGTTGGGTCAACCTGTGATATGAATTTCAGGCACGCAGCAACCGTGCCGCACATTTGCATCGTCTTCCCACATCGAAATTAAGTCGTCATCGCTTTGACAAATTGATCAAGGGGAAATCATGTATAGTAGGTCCGCAGCGTACTTCTTCCTCTTTCCTGCTATTGTGACGATGGACTGCTTCTACTTATAAATATGGCAAGTAGCCACATTAGAAGAGGTTTTGAGTTACTCAAGTAATTCCGTTCTATGTATGAGTATTTAACAAACCTCTTTCTTTCTTCCGATCTTGGGATATTCTAACTACGGCCTTTCTAATTCTCAGCTATTTTGAACAGACCCTATGACAAAAAATCTGAACATTGGTCTTATAGTTCGGAATGTTAACTTTCTAAATACTAATCCAAACAATTATATATATATATATATATATATATATATATATATATATATATATATAGTGCTCTTCGATAAAAGTGACTCACCTTATCCTTTGAATTTAGCTCAACTTTCGTTTCATCGGAGAAGAGAATATTCTTCCAGTCTTCTACGGTGAAATTTTTGTAATAGTGAGCCCATTCAAGTCTGTTGGCTTTGTTGGCTTTGCTTATTAGCGGCTTAAACCTTCGTGTACAAGATTTGTAGCCTTGTTCTAACAAAATTTGTAACCTTGTTCTGACGGACTGTTGAAGAGGCAAGATTAACAGGTTGCTCTTCGCTTAGACTGGCTGCAATTTCTTGTCTAGTTATAGTCCTATTCTTCGCAACTTCTCTCTTGATTACCCTGCCAGTTCTATCATCAATCTTTTTCTTTCGTCTCCTTGTTTCCTTCCTTGGAGCAGGAGTGGCATCATTATGTGTCCTAAGCACTCGAGAGACAGTTGATTGTGAGGTTATAGCAATTTCTGCAATTTCTCTCGTAGAATTGCCTGCTTTTGAGAGGGCAATAATAGATGCCTTAAGTGGTTCTGATGCGTGTTTGTACCCTTTCATCTGGATAGTGACTTGAGTGGCTATTCCTAGCTGTTTTATATGGTATGAGGCTTTCTGGAATATTCTGGAATACTCTAGATTTATTTTAAGCTTTTCTAGAATTCTCTAGAAGATTGTTCTGAGTGCATTGTAAAATAGTTTTCAATATTTTCTCAAAAACTTTAAATTTACCAGTTTAATCATTAGGGTGAATATACTTTTTCTCTAGGTGCTCGGGAAGGGGTCTTTATATTAGTAAGATTAAAAATTATTTCAACCCCCAAAACAACAGACAAAAAATATTTTTAGTAAAAAAAAAAAACCAAGTGAGTTTACTTTTTATTGAACAGCACTATATATATATATATATATATATATATATATATATATATATATATATATATATATATATGTAATGTGTCTAAAGGACAAAACGAGTCACGCGAAAAGATTGTTTCCACTTTGTAGATTTTCCTAAAATGTGCGTCCAGTGCCTATAGCAATGCAGATTTTTTTCTGCTTGCTCAGTTTTCACCAACAGTCGTGTTATTTCTATCAACATTTATTCTTCAGAAATGTTTTTTTATTCTTTTTCATCTGCTAAAGTAATTGTAATTATTCTAATATTCGGTTGATTCTTAGAGTTAAAATCTTCAGTCTTCTTAAAGTGTTTAAAGTTCATTGTGAAGACTTTCAGGTTAAATAAGATTGTGAGGAAAAGTGACGGCACGGTGTTGGAAGATGTCGGCATCTGTCAGCGTTCAGTCTTACTTGATTTATTTACAGTCCAGAAAAGTCAATTTTTGTTATAATTTCAGACGTAACTTGTCATCTTTGATAAAAATTTTATCAAGGAAAACAGAACATATTAAGAAAATTTAAAATTACACAACATTGCAGTTTCGTTTAGGTTTCCTAATTAGGAAATTACATCATTTTTGATCAAAATCTCATACCAGATACAGATGTCAATCAACTGAAAATATAGAGATAATATTATGCAATTACCAGACTTAATTTAATTGTGCGTGTGTGTGTGTTTGCATTATCATCAGATTGTCAAACAGTGTAGAGTTAGTTGTTTCAATGGCATCAATAATTTTGACACTGGTCGTCATTAACGGCTTTGTAAAGCAGGAACAGGGACAAAAGCACCATCGTTAACAATCATTCTTGCATCGTTTGTAGCCTTGTCTTCAAATCACTGGATAGACTCGAACATGTCAAGCTGAACCACGTGAACCGATTTAGTTGCTAAACATTCATACGTCGAAATCGAGAGGCGAGTTCACATATCTTTGCACATAATTTAAAAATGAAGACCAGGTTTAAAAAAAACAAAAACAAAAAAAAAAACTGATAAATAAAGCTAGAAAATTTGCGACGCCAACACGTTTATGTTAAGCTGAATTTAAAAATATATTGGAATGCTCGTCAAGCTTTTAATAAAATATTAAGATAAATTTAAATGAACTAAAGAATAGCAAATAGCGCAATTGGATACATGCCAACAAACACTTAATACAAAATAAATTAATTATAAATAGTAGTAAATAATAGACCAATAAAACAAAACAAATAATTACAGAACGGAAGCATGGAAAATTATTTTGTTAATCCCGCATTATATTTTCGTGTATTTAACTATTATCGCTACCATGATTAGACTTTGGGGGTGGGGAAGGCTAGATTTTTTTTTAGTTGCGTAAATAGTTTTATATCATTAACATTAGGGATTTATAGTTTTAAGGATTTTTATAGCCCCAGCCCTCCACAATACTGTACGTATGGGGATTAGGTAGGATTTATTTGATTGAATGTGGCATTGTGGTATGTGTGCGTGCGTGTGTGACAGTATTGTGTGGATTGTTTTGGTTTTACAGCGAATCAGCCTCAATGGGTTATTTAATGCCGACACAAATTTTTGGTAACATATTTTTTTCTGGTAAATTTTTTCCTTAAAATATTCTATTTCTGGTAATAATTTTCTTTCAAATATCTATCCCTGGTAATTTTTTTTTCTTTTTTTTTTTTCAAAAAATGTATAGCTGGTAATATACATTGCTGGCAACATTTGGTTTTCAAAAATGTATTGCTGGTAATAATTTTTTTACAAAGCATTTCTTGTATTAAAAACTATTTTTAAACTTTCATAGTGTCTTGACCCCAGTAACAATTCCATTGAATAAGGTTTTGCATCATGATTATGTATTATGAATTATGAATATTTACATGTCCAATTTTTTTTTTATATGTGTGAAGTATCCATCATTTCTATATTCTTCAGACTATTAGCGTTTTTTTTCTTGTTATTTTTTGTTCATTGAACTTCTTTTGTTTCTACCTTCTTGTTTGATTTTGCTCCCTTAGTTTTACCATTCAGTTCTTTTAATGAACTTTGTCTAGATGATGATCTTTCCCTTGTTTGTGATGGGTTAGAGTTTTGTACCTCTATTTCTTTTTCCTTGGTTCTTCAATAAATATATCGTTAATTTTTTCTTGTATATTTTCTTTCTCTTGATAATGTTTTGATGTTTCTATTTATTGTTTTTTTTTTCGTTTTGATTTTTCGGGTTTAATAGTCTTGTAGATGTAGGGTCATTTTTGTTTATTGTTGACAGTATAGGGTTTGTTTTTCCATTATATTCTTTTAATGATCTTTGTATAGATAGTGACTGATCCCTTGTTTGTGATGGGCTAAAGTTTTGTTCCTCTATATCCATTTCTCTTGATTCTTCACTAAAAGTTGAGTCATTTTTTATGTACCTTTTGATTCCCTTGATAATATTCAGCGGATTCTATTTCTTGGATTTTTGTACTTTGGTTTGGAATTTCCGGATTTAATTGTTTTGTACATGTAGAGACTTTTTTGTTCGAGGTTGACGGGATATGATTTTCTTCGTCTATGGGCATTTGATTGATGAGTGATATACAGTGTAACCCGGATATAAGAGACCCGGATATAAGAGAAACTTTTCTCTGGTCCCAAATTAGAGCCTGTGTTAATGTATATAAAATAGACTAAACCCGGTTATAAGAGACTTCTTCTCCGGTCCCGACAACTCTCTTACATCCGGGTTACACTGTACTACATTTTAGTAGTTCTACTAAACTTTTTAATTCGTTAAAAGTTATAAGATCTTGGCTTCTTAATGCATTGTTTTCTTGGGTAACTTTTTGTTGATTTGATATTTTAGTGATATATGCATATGATGCTTGAAGTGAATTAGATTCAACCTGTTTACTGACTTCTTAGATGAAATATTTTGCATGTATTTTCTTCTAAATATTTCCTTTTCCTAAATCTTACACTCTTTGGAGTCTGATGGATGTTTTTCGTTACAGTTTCGACATAAAGGAAGGCCTTTCACAAGGTGATAACATCGTGATCAGTTTCTGCTTCCCCACATCTTTGACAGATGTTCTCGTACAAACATTTTGAAGATGATCATTTTTTTTTACTTTTATGACATCTACGGGGATTAGGAATGTATGGCTCTACCAGGGTTTATTTCTTTTGGTAGAGTCGGTTTGTCGAATGTCAAAATGTATGCGTTGGTGTTTATTACTATGTCATTTCTTTTTACTTGCATTCTTTTAACATCTGTTACTCCTTGCTTTTTTGGGGTGTTGTCATTTTCAATTTCTTCTGATGAACAAATTGACAGTTCTGGGCATTTTATTACTCCTTTAGATGAATTAAGAAATTGATGAGGGTAGGCCTTGACTTTATTGGTGTCAATTTGCTTGATTTTTAGCAATTTCTCTGTGTCTTTTTTGGATATCACTTGAATTAATAGAGTATTATTTTTCTTTATTTTTTAACAGATTGTGGTTTGATCATGTCTGAAATAACCCATTGCAACGCGAATGGAGATTTTTGATATATCACCCTCTGTAACAATGAAAATTGGAAATTGATTTTTTTCATTTTATTTTCGCTTTCAAAAGTCTCATATTTTCTCTTAGTCCGCTTCTAAGAGATAGCCATATAATTTTAATTTCTGTATTCGCTGTCTGTGCTTCCCATCCATCTCGGAGTTCCTTCTTAAAGTACGCTATCAAGGGGGTGGGGACTAATCCCATTCTCCCTAATCCGCTAAGGCGACACAGTATAGTTCTGATGAGAGTGGATAGGAGCACCTGCACTCCCCCCACCACATCTACCCAAGTATAGCATGATGTAAGGTTTCGTGGCCCTGTCGGACCCATTATCTAGCATCCCAAGTAGCCCTTGCCACTATGTGACTAGTCGATTGGAATGAATTGGGCTATTCCATCCGCCCGTCTATTTCAGGCAGGGACCGAAGTGACGTGTTGTGGAAACTCCTGGTCATTTTATGCCAGAGCAGGAGTCACTCAGTCACCAGGACTCCGTCCTCAGGCATCATGGACGCCATCCACGGCAAACGTGTGGCCCCATTTAGGGGAAATTTTAGTTTTTTGAAATCGGATTTTGTGAATGTGCACTTCATATACTGCAATTTGTGTTGATGGTATTATTATTACAAAAAACAAAAGACCATTCTTATACTTTTCTAGTATTCCGACTCCAGATCAAGGGAGGGGGACTATTTACCCATAGCTGGGGACCAAACGGGTGCTACCACCCCTGGTCAGGGTAGACCCGGGAACAACAGCAACTAAGAGGCGGTTCCACGCTATTCAAAACCTTATCAGAGGCGTTGCTGCTAGATGCAGTTTATCGTTATACCCAGGACATGACAGTATTGGGTGGATGAGGTGTTTTGGTGACATAAACAATGTTTGGACGATTGGGTCAGTAAGTGAGGCTAGATAAGTTAGAGATAAGACAGGTGAAGACCAGCCTCCCATAACCCCAATTACGCCAACGAGGTGTATTTGTACCTTTTGTACAATAAATATCACTAACAAAGTTAGCAACTTAAATTGGAACTCATGACCTATTACCGAATGAATTATAAAACTCATTAACCATTACTTAAATACATATTTTTGACTATTGTTCACCCAATACAAGGCGTAAGAGCCGTTCAAGTCAGAGATTTACTAAATGAGGTTGTTGTAAATACATAGAGGGAATAAATGGTTCATATTATGAGGTTAGGTAGGATACTTGAAAAGGTTAAATCAATATCCTGTCAGCAGTTTCTTCCGCGATGGAACAGTACTGGGTGGGAGGAGCTGTTTGAGTGGACCTTCTTCCTTTACAATGGAGTACGAATGAAATGAGGATAAATCAAATCATGGTTGGAATGTCAAACTATTGCTCGAAAAAGCTCTGGACCGTAAGAATAGTGTTTTTTACACTACTAGTCTTCATAAGAGAAGAACTCTAAGGAAGCTAGAAAGCTAAATAAGAACTTATTCGGAAAAATCAGTAGACATATTCAATTAAATAGGTTTATAAGAACACGAAGTATGAAGGAGTCTTGTGTATATAATCGGATTAAAGATTGCACATATCAGTTCGACGTTATTATGGTTATTTAAACTTCGCCTAGGCAGGGAAAAAAATGAAAACTTCAATACTAATCAGTAAATAGAATCTAAGAAATCACTTACACGTAATTGTCAAAAGGCGCCTGTCACACACTGGGACAGGTGTGTAAAATAAAAACCAAGAACATATCGTCAGGGACGAGTGATACCCAATTCCCATGTTTTTTTAAACATTTTCTGTAACTGCAGAAGCGGATGTAACAAAACACGTATGCACATTTTCTAGTCGACCTTCTCTCATTCACACCCTACCATGTTGAGCAATTTTCTACTTGCAAACCGAGAAAACCTTTCAATTCAATATAGTTCTTAAGAAGGTATGCTAACTTTTAGCTTGTCTCGCTAGAACAATTACGACTGAGTAGTGAGTTCGATCCTCATTGGGTGCCCTATACCTTCGACCTTGTGTCACATTTAGGCTATGTTTAGAAAATCAATACTAACTTTTAGCAGAATCGAAAAAAATAGAATTGGCGAGACGTGTCCAAAGCACTTCAGAAAAGCATGAATTTACTTTTCATTTCCCAACGACAAGAGGATAAATAGAGAAGTCAGGGCTCTCAATCATGGGCTCGTAACCAGTCTAGAACAACTTAATAAAAAAAATCAAAAACAAAAAAAAACACGTAGTAGTGAAATCCATATACTATCTTTTCCTAGACCAATGTTCGGGTTAAAACAAAAGAAGTTGTGGTGGGCTATAATTTATAATATAATTTAAGGCATATGACATTTAAGAATAGGGAGAATGTTGGAGTTGGCAAAACAGTATTAAGAATTTGATCTTATTTCATGTTAGTCAAGAGGTAATTAATACTGTAATACAGTGTAGCCCGGATGTAAGAGAGTTGTCGGGACCGGAGAAGAAGTCTCTTATATCCGGGTTTGGTCTATATGTATACATTAACACAGGCTCTAATTTGGGACCAGAAAAAATCTCTCTTATATCCGGGTTTCTCTTATATCCGGGTTACACTGTACTTTAAAAAACTGTAACCATTTCAAATCATTTGGTAAAGGAATATTGGTGCGCTGCTCAGTCCTACAGAATTAAAAAAAAAATCAACCTAGATTTATAGCGATTTACTAAATGTAACTTAGGTGTGGCACAAAGCCGAAAGTGGTGTGTCGTACCCAGTGAGGAAAGCACTCACTACTCAATCTAGCGAGACACCCGTTCTAACCATTACATTATGTTGAAGTGCCAATCAAGATTCATACGGATTTTCTTCACTCCATTTTTAAAAAATGGAGTGAAGAAAATAATACTGTTATTAATACGTTAAAAATTGTTGTCATTTTGTATTTACTCATTTATAATAATGGCAAACTTTCAATTATTAAAAATTGAGTCAATTGCTTCGTCCACCGCAAGGAAAGTTGGCTCCCTGTGCCGCGCCAGGAAATTTTTCTCCCCGGAATCGATCGTCCAGATCTACAAATCAACAATTCGCCCTTGCATGGAGTATTGCTGCCCTATATGATCTGGTGCCCCTTCTGTTTGCCTCGGGGTTCTTGATAAGCTCCAGAGGCGGATATGCAATATAATTAGCCCTGCTCTGGCATCTCGTCTACAGTCACTTTCTCACAGACGCGCCGTCGCCTCTCTCTGTCTGTTCTACAAATACTTTCATGGTAATTGTTCCGAGGAGCTGCATTCGCTGGTTCCCAGACTTTATGAGTTCAAGCGCCCTACGAGACTGGCATCTCGCTCTCACCATTCCACTGACGAAACTCTTAAATGTAGTCGTCTCTTCTACTCTAATAGCTTCATGTCTCGCACCTCTCGCCTGTGGAACTCCCATCTCTATTCCAGTTTCCGTGAGAGCTATAATCTCCAGCTATTCAAGTGTAATGTCAATCGACATCTTCAGTTAACTTGATCTATCCACTACCCTTCTCCTCATCCTTTCTTCTATCACTCCTATCTGATCTCGCTCTACATTTTCTGTAACCCCTTGCGTCCTAGTGGCTTCCCGCCTTGCTTGGGGGTTAAATGGTAAAAAAAAAAAAAAAAAGAAAGAAAAAAAAAAGAAAGAAAAAAAAGGAGTTAGATTTATATTAAATTATTCGCCCGTAGAGTAACAAGCTATTTTTTCTGAAGTGAAGAAATTATGGAAAGAGGATAAGCAAGGTAAAAATGAAAAAGGTGAACAAGAAAAGAAAATGTAATAAGTGTAAGGAAGAAAAATCGTAAAAAATAAAAGCAATGAACGAATTATAAAATAGAAAGAATTAATAAAATACTGGAAGTGTAAAAATGTAATAGTGGGCAAAATATCTAGGGAATGGGGAGAATGAAATTTAAGTACATAGAGATGATTTTATTTGCAATCTCATCTGAGAAACCCTTCTTTGCATTCCATCAGCGTGGCTGATGCTAACCTCCAGGAAATCTTCTCGGGTTAACGTTCTCAGTTGACATGAATTGGAAAGGATATATCGAATCCATTGTCGGCTCAGCTGCCGAGAAAGTCGGTTCACTGTATCGTCCGAGCCAATTTTTCTCTCTAGAATCTATCTTGTATATCTATGTGTACCATTTGTCCATGCTATTTACCTTGAGCTCCTTGATAAGATCCAAAGAAGAATCAGCAATAGTATTGGTCCTGATCTGGCGGCTCTTTCCCATCGCCGTAAGGTTGCCTCTGTATATCTTTTCTATAAATACCTGCATGGTAATATTTAGCACAGAACTAGACCAGCGTAGAGATCTCGGCAATTTACAGTTGAGCAGGCCGCAAGTTTCTTGCTAACAGTTTCTTATTTACATTGTTTGGACAGTTGTCCTCATCTTTATTGTCATATTCACCGCGTTTCTTTTATCCACTGGGCCATGTGTCTTAAAAGCGTTGGTTGGATGCAATGACTTGACCCAAAGAGATGCGAGTTCAATACCTGGCTACTGCAGTGCTGAACAAAAACTTGGGGAGTTGAATAAACGGGAGATAACTGAGACCTCCAGAAGATGCATGGCACGTGAAACTTGAACAATTTACCCGGTGGAGGAAATAAAGGGTTCATTTCGAAATTCCAATCACCTGAAGAAGGCCGGAGTGTACAACGGCTGAAACGTCGTGTTATATGACAAAGATGAGGAAAACAGTCCGAACAAAGTAAATGATGTGAATAATTACAATACCTCATCTCAGAAATATGCCAGATAGTTTCTTTTCACGCACTTTTTGCTTGTAGACTGACTTTCGGCTCCATGCTTTCCAGCCAATTTTAATCTGCAAAAATTTAAATGCAATGTCAGTCGCTATCTACTGTCACCCTGATTACTTTTTTTTCTGCCGGCTCATTATTAAAGTTTCTTTTCCTCATTCTTCCACACCCTGTAACCCTTTCTATTTTTGTAGCTTTACAGCCTTGCATGAGCTAATCTCGATTAAAAAAAAAATGGTGTGTCCAGCTTATGTGCCAGTAAAATATTTATTCTTTGTCAGAAGAGCGGGCAGAACCAGTATCATAAGAAAAGTTTTTTTTTAAGCATTTCGCCTAAACCAAGGCGGGAGAGCCACTAGCACGCAAAGGGTTATAGAGAGTGAGAGCAAGAGTAAAAAGGGGTGTTTGGGGAAAGGATATACAGAAGGATGTTGATCAAGGCATCAGAAGATATGGATTTACATTACATTTGAATATTATAGCTATCAGGGAAGCAAGTAAGAGGAAGGGAGTTTCGCTGTCGGGAAGTGCAAAAGAAGAAGCTGTTGGCGCAGAAGAGGTGGTTGCATGGTACTGTTTTGACGGTGAAAGAGTGGGACCGAGAAATCAACTTAGCAGGTCACCAGATAAAGTAGCTCGTTAGAGCAGTTGCCATGAAAATACTTATAGAAAAGACAGAGAGAGAGAGAGAGGCCACATCGCGTCTGTGAGAAAGTTACTGTAGATGAGATGCCAGATCAGGACCTATCACATTGCATATCAGTCTCTGTCGAGGAACTCGAGAAGAACAGCGGAGGCACCAGATCATATATGGCAACAATATTCAATACAAGGTCGAATGGCAGATTTAAAAGATGGACTTAGACGAGAAAGGACTTCCGGAGCGACAGAGAAAACCAACTTTCCTTGCAGCAGATGAAGCTATTGATTCAGTGGAAAACATGAGACCAAGAAGGCGCAGAGAGATGCTTTCGTGGAGTTGTACGTCAGCCATGCTGATATGAGGCAGTAAGAATAACTAATGAGTTATTCCTCCCCTAGCATGACATTAACTTGAATACATTACCAATTTTCGCCCCGACTCGGGAAATGAATACTTTCGATTCAAAATTCCGAAACCTTTAGCGAATACGACAGATAACTGAAGTTGCCCAAAAGTTACAACGGCCAAAAGGTTTGTAACGATAATTACTAAGATGAGGACACAGGTTTAATTCAATCATTGCATAATAATGAAAGACGAACGTGATTTTCTAGACTTAGCTTAGATGTGATACAAGGCTGAAAGTGTGGAGCTGACAGAAGGCTCGAACTCACTATTCAGTCGTAATTAATCTAGCGAGACATACTTGCTAACCATGTCGATGTTCCTAAATAATGAAAGACGAAGAACGAGAAAGCGAACGCTTTATCAGAAACATGGCTTTAAGAAATGAAGAAATCACGGCTATTTACCTAAGAAAATGGAGACAGAAGAAAGGAAATAAAAAGTAAGGAAAGGATGAACAACAACAAAAAAGCGTGGAATTGAATCGAAAGAAAAAGTATGTCAAGAGGGCGGGGTGAGAGAAGTAGAAAAAGCAAAATAAAAGGAAAAGAAACGCCAAGAATTAAAAGTTAAGAATGATTTAAGAGAAAGCGGAATGAAAAAGCAAAGATATCTTACGAGCTGAGGGAGAAGTTGTTGAAATTGGATTGACGGAAGCCAATTTGAATTACTCCGTCTGATAACTTGATCAATTGCCAAAGACACGCGTATATATTTCACTTTCAGTAATTACGTCCTAAAATGGAACGACCCAACCACCTCTAGTTCTACACTTCACCATCGCCTGTCATAATATTCTTATTATTGCGTCGACCCGAGCAAACTTGGCTTCGTAGGATAAGAGCTTTGACAAGGTTTCTCCTGTCGCTTTTCCCTTCCGTGTTGATCCCAACACATCTAACCTATTGATCTTGCCTGTTTTTAGTTGATCCATCTATGCGTACGAACTTTTCTACCTTTACGCTTTTAATGTAGTCTCACCCTTTGAAAGATGTTCAATTTTGTGCGGAGGCAAGAGAAGACGTGACACAGGGCAAGTTACTGGGTCATATTAAGAAATACTAAGATCAGAACACTTGATGATTAAGGTCTGGGTTCAGATCAGCTATTCCATAGTTGCGATTAAAAATGTGAAGGCCTGACTTATTACTAGTATGCTGCACAGAAGTGAATGTGAGGGAATCTTTCTTGTCAAACTTTGTAACTTTGGTCGTCAACTCTTGAAGTCTCCGTACTTAACCCGAATTTAGATAAAATTCAGTGCAGATTGTTTTTAGGTATTTGGAGATTTCATTTTATTATATTTTTATATCTAATGGCGCGTTTTCAACCTTTTAGTGCTAGGGCATGATGGTGAAGTTTTTTTTGGGAGGGAAAAATTCACTCCAAGTCTATCAGACAAATTATATTTTAACACTGGGTAAGCACATATCGTATTATGATCTCTTGTTCAAAAAGTTAACCATTAATGTAACTAAGTTTAATGATTTTAGGATTACAGTGTAACCTGGATATAAGATAGTTGTCGGGACAGAAGTCTCTTATATCCGGGTTTGGTCTATTTTATATACATTAACACAGGCTCTAATTTGGGACCAGAGAAAATCTCTTATATCCGGGTTTCTCTTATATCCGGGTTTGGTCTATTTTATATACATTAACACAGGCTCTAATTTGGGACCAGAGAAAATCTCAATTATATCCTAGTCACACTGTCTTTGCACTTTTTTCTTAGCAATGATCGGTCTATTCTACTTTCTGAGCATCTTCGAGTAAAGAAATTGAGAAAAGTTGCCTTTCTTTTTACGATTTCAGACTGGTAATAAAACAAGGAAAGAGTAAGAAAAAAAAAACGGTGACACTGATTAAGTCAACAAATATCAAAATAACCAAAGAACTGTCCAGAAATCCGAGGACCGAAGCCTAGTATATATGAGCGTTGGTATGCAATTTTTCTAATGATCGTGAGTTTTATTCCCTGGATCAGTGAAATGTATTTATTCTGGTTTATTTCGAATTTAATAGACAACGGAAGTAGGCCGAAAAGTACACTGAGCAAAAAAAGTTAAAAAAAACTAAAATGAGGACACGAATCATAACCTACGTAACAATAGAAAAAGGAAACGAAAAAGACGTCAAATAAAGCAGTTCGAATATTCGATGAAGCTGTTTAATTCACCAAAAATTACAATAATCGAAAAGGAACATGGTTAAAAGCTTGCATTCATGATTCTGGTGGCAGAGTTGAAAGAAAGCATACCAAATGCACCAGAACAAATATATATATATATATATCTCACACACACACGGCTAATTGTAAAAAGAAAGAAGTAAATAATAAATTGAACTTTGAAATTGGAGAAACGTTAATTCTACAAGTGAATGAAAAGCTTAGCGAAAAGAGCCCACCATATTAAAGAAAGATCAAAGAGAAAGCAAATAGGCAGCTACCTGAAATTTTTTCGAACCAAAACAAATCTGGGCTACGGGGTCGATTCAAAACATGGATTTAACTGCTCACCATTAAATGACAACTGAAGAAAGGAAGATGTTTAGAGTAACAAGATTGAACAGCGTAGCAATGTACAGTACAAGTTCCACTACTGACTTACTGAATAGTTCAAAGCGCATTTTTAATAATTTAAATTTCTTCTTTGAAGTTATGTTCGTTTTATTTAGAAGATAACAGCCTAAAATTAATCTGTAAAAAGAAAAATGTATTTAAATAATGTTTTTAGTCAATTTAAAAGAGAGCCAGTGTTTCTGATCGCTATGCCGCTGTATGAAAAATTTAAAAATGGCGTAAAAATCCAGTGTTTTTAGAGATTTGTTTCAAGCGAAATTGATAAATTCAAGGATTAATTTACTGAATATTATAAACAGTTTTACTTTTTGTTTAAAATACTGAAAAAATAGTGTTTATTTAACCATTGAAGCCAGTAAGCAGTCAACCAAATTTAAGTTTATTAAAATCAAGTACGACAAAACTGGGAAAATTGATTGAATTGATACTGTTGATTAGACAGAACTACTGAATTCACACTTTTTAATTTCTGTATGAAATATTACTTACCAGTTGCAAAAATAAATCTTTAAAAAGGAACATTCGGAAAATAACAGTAAATTTTACGCTTTAGATTCTTGAAAGAAGTCTTTAATAAAAAAAAAAAAATCTCTTGTCGCGAACAAGTAGATTTCAAAAAACCCACTGTAAATTAAAAAAAAAGAAACTATCTAATTATTTTTGGTAATGCATTTACAATATATTCAAAGTTGATATTGCATAAAATTATTTTACCGAAATAAGATCCTAAGGTCATTAAATGACTGAGACAAAATTGTTGAACATTCAAATTTACAAGTACACACGGTATATCAAAATAGGGGCGAAACTCTGTCCCTAAAATATTTTTACAAAGTAATGACCCAATTAAAATTAATTTTTTAATAAGTACTTTGATTTATTTCCTTGGCAATCGAGAAGTAATACAAGAAGCAAAAAATAAAATTCTTCAAACTTTAATGGAAGGGGTAAATTGCTGCAAAGATGAATCAAACGTGTACCGGATTGGCAACTTTTGTGAAAGCAGTTTAAATTCCCTGAATATTATCAAATCGACGCTTCGCCCAGATATATTCACAAATATTAGCTAGAAACTGCTAATATACGAACTAATTGTACTATACAAGGATATGCCACAGCACTAATTAACACTGGAAGTAATAGAATAACGAAAAGCAAAATGATAAAACAGCAGAAATTACGGTAAGGGCACCAGAGTGGATATGATCTAAACGGTCTAGTAAATGGCGCCTAAACAGCACGGAAAACATCGACCGGTACTCGCAGCAGAAATGATTAAGATCTTATTTTTATTCCATTTTTAATTACCTTTCCCTTTCATAAAACATAGGTTAGCAATTTATCTCCAACATGAATTTTTTTTTTATTAAAATTAATACATAATCACCGGATTTTTAATTATTTTATTTCCGAGATAAAACCGTTATTTTAAATAGAATTGCGAACTCACGCCAAAGCCTACTCAGCTCATAAGCAGATTTGCCAATATAAGGATTCAGAAATTTTTACATGAATAAACTTCTAGCCATTATGTTATTTAGAAGTATGAAGACAAAAAGGAAAAAAAAAAAAAAAAACAAATTTGCATATGAGGAGACAAATGCGCGATGAAAAAATAACAGAAAGTGAAGGTGTGGTAGTTGTCAGGTTATGACGCAAGATCGGTTTTTAACGTGGGGACCCGAGTGTTTTCACTCGGGCCTCTGGTCCAAGCTGGTCTTGGCTTGTCCTAGCTGGTCCAGGCCGGAGCCGGTCCAAGCTAGTCCCAGCCGTGATACCACCAGCCCAGAGACAAGCCCTGTGCAGGTAAGTATCCTTGCAAATACCATGAGAAAATACATGATTATGTATTTCTGGTTTTATACAGAAATTTGGGCGCAAGGCGGAAGGGAAAGTGGGGAAAGACTGGTCCTCAGTAATTAGTCCTACATAATAACAGTCACGACTCATTAGCTCATTACATAAACCCAAATGCCACAAGAACTTATCCATCACCTCTCAATCATACATAAACCGCAATACTACATATTTTCAGGGGACCTACAAAAACACCCCATGACATAAAAAAATCATAAAATTTTAAATGTCTTTTGTCTAGTATATTTTTTGTTTTCAAAAGTATATACAAATTTATATAATAATTAAAATGATGTCGGATGGAATGAACCCAAAAATAAACTAAAATAAAACAGATGTTATGAGGCTCCGTCCCACCACTCAAAATAATATGAGAGACCACTTTATTCTGTCGTTCGACAGAATCTAGCAGCATCTTCACTAATGGAGTGGGAAGGAAAAAATTAAACGGAGAGTGGGAAAAATCAAAGTCTTACCCACGCCGAGATGAAAAAAGTGACGAAAACAAACTGGAGAGGTTGGGAATGGCGACATGGATCACAACAACAGAGTTCTGGGGACAGGTCAGTAACATCCTTTATTCACAGTAACTAGGAAAACAAATACCAGGGTCATTCAATAAATAAGGTGAATTTTTCGGTATAAGGACTTCTAATACAGATAGAAGCTTCCTTTTTTTTTTTTTTTTTTCAACGTAGTCTCCCAGCACTATTACACACTTTTCCAATCTGTGCACAAGCTTCCGTATTCCCTCAGCGTAAAAATCTTTAGACTGATGTCTCAGCCATACATACCCAACGTTCGCTGAAATCTGTCGATCACAAACGCTATCAGCTCTGATCTTCATACTGAGCTGATGCTCAAAGAATCCAACCCGATCCTGATGAGAATAACGCTCATAGCGTAATATTTCCTCCATTCGCGGCGTCAATACCACCATTCTTGCCACAGCAAGGAAAGTTAGAAGCACCATTCGTTACACCCTGGAAAACTGGGTTGACACATTGTCACATGTGTACACGAGATCGATGTAAACTAGCTGATCGAGAGTGTCAACTCGCCGACATAGTCCCAGAAAGGGCCCACGCGAGGATAATAACAGAAGGCATGCGAAGTCTTTTCGTCTAAGCCCAAGTCACATCGATGACTGTCGGAAAAATCTGCCCCACCCCATCTGGAGGCTATATCATTCAGACATAGCATGTTTCGAATCAATCGCCAGGTAAGCGAAAAGTCAGGATTGTTGAGAAAGAGCACACCTCTGGTACCGACAAGCTGAACTGTACACAAAGAGGGTCCTTCGCGACTCCCTCCACTAATTTACGATACAATTGCGTACGAGGCTGTGAAAGGTCACTGAACCGAGGAACGACCTTCAAGGCCTCTCGATATCCACTGGGGAAACTCGACGGCACTTAGCCCAAGAAATGTGAGGAATCATTGTAACGCTAGGGAAGGCGTCCCTAACTCTCGCCGACAAAATCGAGCCTTCTATCAAAACGCGGCGTAGGAAAGCCAACCTCGAGACGTGTTGATGACTTACCAAGTGCGGCAATCTCAGTTCCACGTGACTCTTGATCACCTTCCGACTGTGCTTGTAAAGATGAAGTACAGTCAACAGGAAAAGGATGAGAGGAAAGATGTAAGCGGCACACGCCTCAACCCTACCCTTCAAGGACAACAACTTTGCCTGTACTTCTGGCCAATACTTCTATAATTGATATTCGGGCCCGAACCACACTCCAAGAATGCGGACGGGTCCATCAGTTCAAGCAAGGGGCTCGGAAGAGCAATCCCCTTCCAGGCACCTAATCGCAAGCCGGAAGACTTGTTGCAGTTAATCTTGTCCCCCTGATGTTTTCGTACCTTTCAAGCGCCTTCTGTATCAGCTCAATGTCGCTGACCATGATGAAAAGGAAAGAATCGATCTCCTGTCTCCAGCTAATACCTTTGAGAAAGGTGTGAATTCTCTTCTTCTGCCCCCAGCTATGGGTAAATAGCAGGAGAGATCCGGTTCTATAGCGTTGGATGGCAACTGGTTTACCGCAGAAAGAAAAGGCAACCTACTGCGGGAAAAAATCTGTCTCGTCAGTTATGTATCGAAAGATACATGATCGCCTAAGCGTGTATCGCGTATGGTGAATAATTGACGGACTCACTTCCTAGACACTAGTTTTCTAATCATTTTAATTTTATATTTGCATAAAAGTTTGGAACATTAAATTTTGGATGCTGTTTAAATGAGCAATGAAGAGCTCTAAACAAGTACATTACTTTAAAAAAAATACCTTACATAGACGAAGAAAGAAAGAACTAAAACCTGAAATCCGGAGAATATGAAACTGAAATTTTTGCATGAAACAATTGATCTCTTGCTGGGTAACAGTCGTAGAACAAATGTAATCTGTTCTTAAAGCAGTTTTCGTATGTAGTACTCATAATTTATTCAAGACAAATTGAATGGAAAACATTAGATGACAATACCAGAGTCGGCAATTAAAGAAGTTCTGGTATATTCTACATCTGTGTTCAGAGAACGACAATTTTATACCAGCAAAACTGGACAAGAGCCACATAGCTGGCATCTTAGAAAATAGCAGACATGCCGAACTGAAGCCAGTGAATGACAATACGATTCAAATAAAAACAAATATCAAGTTATATGCAAGTGAAGATAAGTCAAACGTTGTAGGAAATTGATTCTCAACAATAAACGTTGCCGCTGATAAAGAGAAGTTCAGCTTGTGAACCCAAACCATTTAACTGCTGAAGAGTCAACAAAGGCACCCAATTAGTATCTGTTGCCTCACGTTTTTTTTCCTAAGACTTCGGGATGCCATATAAATGTCGGCTATTATTGCTTGAGGACCGTTGGCTCTTTTTGACTGGGTGTCTATGGTTAAATTGCCGCTGGCCATTCGTTACAGAGAGAAAGCTGTTCCATTGACCAATACAATGACCGCTTAAACTGATCTTTTGCATTGTGCAATACATTTGTGGAACGTGGAGAATTCTAACTATTAGAATCTATGTTTGTAGTTGACATACGTGTGAAACAAAGTCTTATGTGCCCAGTAAATATCGTAGTGTTTATCTGTTGCAATTATATCAGGCGGAGGAATTAAAAATGACGTAGAATTTTACTTACATTACATGATACACTTTATTGATAAGAACATAGAGTTCGAATGAGCAATACACATTTTCCGCTTTAATTGCATGTTATTCTTTGCTGTGTTGTGTTTTCATAATTTCCTGTCTTCCGTTGTTCTTAAAAAATCGCATTTTCTTGTCTCACCTAATACTTGATCCGCCATTCATTGACTCGAGATTACTATGTGTTAGTAGTTGTTTTACTGTCCCTTCCAGTATCGACTTCTCCAAGGCCTCTTTCCTCATTTTGAACCGTCCTTGTATGACGATAAACTACATCCGCGTCCTGGGTAAGATGATAAACTATGCCCTACAACAAGGCTTCTGATCAGGAGGTTTTGAAGAGCGTGGAACCACCTCTTAATTGCTGGTGTTCTCTAACTCGGGGTGGTAGCAACTGTTAGCTCCCCATCTATGGGTAAATAATTAACATCCAAACATGTGTCAAAATACTATGAAAGCTTAAAAATAGGTTTTAATACCAAAAATACTTTGTAAAATTTATTACCAGCAATAAAAATCTTGGCGTAAAATAACCCATTGAGGTTGACATGCCATAAAACAAAACAATCTAAAACTCATTTGGTGTATGCCTCCATTTTGTTTTCACTTTCTCTAAAACTTCATCTTTGCTCAGTTTAGTCCATGTTGTCTCAAGTCTTTTCTTCATTTGTGAGAGGATTATCAAAGTTTCACCGCCATATAGGAAGTCTGATATTACACAACAGTTCAGTACTCGTTAGAAACAGTTTCCAAAAAAATTCCTATTTCTTAATGCTTTGTATAGCTTTTGGAAGGCATCTTCACATCAAACCTAAGCTGTTTTCTTATCGTTATCCTCTTGTACCCTTGTATCCTCGTTTGTCAGAGCTGTTACCATGTATCTAGGGTAGTTGATACGTTGTAGAGTACTGCTTATAATGACCATTTCTTGTTCATATGTCACGAGGTCGACACTTATGACATTTGCTCGATGTTATAAACAATTTCAACTCCCACCACCCATAAAGGGTAAAGAAAGTGATCGTGCATTGCTTAAAACAGAAATCATAAGTGGCGACCCAAAGATATATGAGCAAGAAAGGATCTGTACTTTACAACATAACCGCTCTGGGTACATGGCATCAGCTTCAACAAACTGGGATATAAAGGTACAAGAGGATAACAGCACTCAGGGTAGGCAGACGGACAGTGTTTGCTATGTGCAGGAATTATCGGAGAAGATACAAAATATCTGTGCACCATATGATATCGGAACAACCTTCAAAGTTTGTTCGACACTTCGCAGACACCTCCTCCACCTAGAGGAGAACATGATTAAGGACCGTGGACATCATCCCATGCAGCTGTGGTAAGAAATATAACGGAGAAACGGGCCGCTCCCTTAAGATAAAACTTCAAGAACATTGTAAAGCCGTAACACGACGGGAAATAAAAAAAATCAAGTGTAGCTGATATTCTTTCAGTCTTATGGAGGGAAAAAGGAAATAACTCTGCGAAATGAGTTTGAAATAATAGACAGAATATCAATGGAAAATATGAAAACTTAAGGAATCAGCACATATGTTAGGCCACAAAATCTCCTAAGCCAACAAAATATAGAAATGAATAAAATATGAGAAGCAATAATAGAGAAAAGCAATAATAACAAAAATTGCAATATGAGCTCTAGTATTAAGTTTATAAATCCCAGAAATTCATACACTGAGGTCCTCAAGGATATATGGCCCAGTAGATAAAAGTATTGGTTGGATCCAGTGACTTGACACAAAGAGTTGTGATTTAAAGGGAGATAACTGAGACATCCAGAAGAGGTATGTGAAACTAGAACAATCTAACCCGGTGAACGAAATAAAGGTTTCAATTCGAAATTTCAATCACCTGAAGAAAACTAGATCATAAAACAACCGAAACGTCGTGAATATGGTAATGTAAATTATTATACATGGAATTTGGGTTGCTGTAGATTGTTGGTTTGCATGTTAGCTTTGACGGAAAATGCTTCAGCTGAATAACTATTTTTTTCATCTTTAAATTGAACGCCATTACCTCAGAGATCGGCTATGCGCAGGATGTAATTAAAATTCTTATCTGATGTGTAAACTTACTAACAAGTTATCGAAGATATATAAAAATTCTTATAAGTACGTATTTTACGATTTATCAAATTTATAAATACCAAAATATCTCGGCAATAGGTATAAAGAAAGAAATAACACCTAAGATCTATATTCATATTTTTGCCTAAGAAACCAGTTGCAGACGAATGTGAATTTCCACTGGACTATCAGCCTAATGAGTCATGTAACAACACTAATCCAAATTCTGATGAATAGAGTAGACAGGGGAATAAGACCGGAGATAGGACAAGAACACTGTGGGTTCATCATAAACATTGGAAAAAGGAATGCGATATTTATGTTCAGAATGCTATTAGAATGAGTAACTTAAATGCAGAAGGACGTGTTTTGTAGTTAAAGCATGAAGTTCGCCACAAAGATATGATAGAACTGCCCAGAAACCTCGACCTATTTGGGAAGGATATTAGAATAATTGAGAATCTATACTGTCAGCAAACCAGCTGCATACGGATAGAAAAATGAGTTCGGTAGATATACAAACATAGAAAGGGATATAAAACAGGGATATCTTACCGGATTTATTCAACGTATAAAGAGACACAATTCTGAGAGAATTAGATGTCCTACCAGGATTCATTATTAACAGCCACAATTTTAACAATATCAGATATACAGACGACACTGTTGATAGCAGATACGAAAAGAAGACAACAAAATCTCTAACAGAGAAGTAAAGCGAGAAGAAACGACAAAACATCAATTGTAAAAAGACATAATGCATGGTTGTTAGCAAAAGGATGATCTCAAAATGCAAATTACAAATCGAAGATAGCAAAATCAAACAGGTACAAAAATTTATAAATCTTGGCAGTGTTCTAATAGAGGACGGAAAGTGCGAAAGTGAAATCCGGAGAAGCAATGGGATAGCCAAAGATGTATTCCAAATCTAAGCAGCAAAGTAAGAGACAGAAACATTTCATTAGAAACAAAGAAAATACTACTGAATCATAAAAAACATAAAGACTTGAGGCAACATAAATTTCGTTTTACAGAAGGATGCTGAGGATACCGTGAGCCAAACATGAACAATGACAAGGTTTTCAAAAAAATGGAAACAAAATGGAAACAAATAGGAAGCTTATACGTATCGGGAAAAGATAGTTGAAATTTCCGAGCACATAATGAGGAAAGAGGGCTTGGAAAATTTGACAGAACATTCAGGGAGAGAGGAAAAACAGCGCATAAAATATTTGATGAGCTTAAATAAATGGATGGCATTCCATTTTTACAAATCATAATTAGGCAAAACTGACAATCACAGAATCATGAATACTAGCAAAGAGTTTGTAGAAATTAGATTTCATATTTTTCTATATATTTATCTGTTACTCGATTGAAATAAAGATTTCCGGCATGTTCTTGTCAATATATTTACAGGCACACACACCGTATCATTCATCTGCGGGTAGTGTAACGCTTAACAGCTCAGAAAGAATCGGTGAGCTGAGTTCGAATTCCACCCGAGTTCGTTACATTTAATTTCGCATAAATAAACTTGAGAAAGGTAGTAATCCATTGTCCCCAAAGTTATGGGTTAAATAGCAGTGAAGACAATGATCTCTAGCAATGGTTGGTAACCAATCTTTTAGGACAATTCTGAATTTAAAACCACTTTTTGGGCTAATTAAATTAGAAGCATATTAAATCAGACTATTGCAGTTATAGTGAATTGGATTCTGGGTAAGGCAATAATAAATTTCTTTTTTGGATCCGCTTTTCTATCTCTTTCTTGTGTATATTGAAAACTAAGGTTAAACTTAGGTAAAGAGATAATTCTCTTGTTAGCAGATAACTTCCGCACCCTTGGACAGTGGGAATGTAGCCTTGAAAAGGCTCATTTTGTACAGCCACTGAAAAGATTATGAATTTCACAACTGCGAAGCGGTTACCGATTATCATAGATTGAGGTCGAATCAAATACTAAACAGTCACAGAAACATTTAAAATCATCTTTCAAAAAAAGTGTGTATAGCATAAAAAATAACGATCCCTTTCTAATAACAATTCCTTTCTGCAGTTTGGAGTATACCCGCGGTTATTCTAGGCAAGCCTCTTTTATATCGGCGGCCTAAGTTAAGCTTGGCGTTTTTCAACGGAATGTTATAAGTACAGCACCCTATAAATTGCTACAGAAAAACGATTGCAGCATTAGCTTGTATCAGAAATCCAGATTAATACAAACAGTCATAGGACTTCATGGTGTAAAATCATCTTCTAATTAGAAGAATGTTTAACTACGTCTTTCACGCGATAAGGTTGTAAAAAATATGAACGCTGGGCATCTGGGGAAGAAATGTGCCATTGAATCTACCGACTGCCAGTGAATCATGAAGCGAAAGATAGGTCTTATTAGTTTTATGAAAATAAATGTTTGCTGTCGGACAACTACACGGAAATATTTTAACTCCTGGATAGGAAGTAAATCGAGCAGGGACGAATTGAAAGAAAGGTGTTCATATAATTGGAAACATTGTTTCCTTCTATCTGAAACTGCAAAAAGTATTATAATTTACAATGGGACATTGGATCACTTAAGACAAAACCTATCCTTCAACTTGGGTTCCATAATATCACTTCGTTTTCGTTAGCAAGAGTTAACGCAAGACGTTTTTGTAATCAAAATATGTAGATCCTTCCTTGATCGTCTGTGCGGCTCGCATTTATTAAGGTTTTTGAATCACGCCTGCGAATTGAAGATAGTTTTAAAAGCAATAGAATCAAGCATGCGCTTTACCTAAATTGGAAATGACGGCTCGGACCGGACAAGCGAGGCATTTTATGGCACGGGTAGGTTAGAATTCCTTTATAGTGATTGCTATGTTTTTCACACCCATATACACTCCAAGTCAATTTAATTCGCCTACGATTGGCTAATAAATTACTAATACCTTTATATAGGACAATTTAACCATCGCAGTCGTTCCTTTGACTCTTTTAGTTCTGAGAATACTTAACTATTCTGTTTAGTACGTGTGTAGTGATTGGTTAATTTTTAACCAATCACATATTTTTAATGTAAGATCAAGTTTTCCCGCTGTTCCGTGGGAGCCTACCTATTTTCCTTAAGGAGACTTTTCGCAAGTCGCCAGTAAGATCCAGTAAGATCCCAGCCGTCAACACAAATCTACGATCTTGCTCATCACACTCTAACGCACACACAGACACATAATTTCATAACTACAAACTTACATTTTCTCCCTGTAACTTTCGCCAAGCACAATCAACCAGAACTTTGTTGATTCAAACCAATTTATTCACAACACATTTCAAGCAATTGTATTCTTTGTGTTATTCATTCTTCACATGCAAAATTTGCTCTAACAATTATTTCGGAACGTTTATCTCACAAGAGAACTTCAAACATTTGCTTACAATCAATCTACAGTCAAAGGGATACAACTTCCTTCTCTTTAATCTACATTGTGCATACGATTTTATTTCATGCTTGTTGTATTTTATTCAATATATATTTGTTGGTTAACACATTGGAGTTGCTGTTACTATTTCTTGAATCCTGTAAGTGGAAGAATCATTAATAGGTAGTCGTACCTATATATTTGGTGTTCCTGCTACGTTTAGTAAATCGACCCGACACTATATTTGGTACATACGCTACACCTTGGTCTTATTTAACCACAATCTTTTTTTTCTATGTGTGAATACCTTTTATGATGTGGAAGTTTATTACTTTCCATACCTTCTGTCTTTTATTGTTCACAGTATTTTTTTTTACCTTTTGCCATCGCTGTTTGTTTCTGCTTTGATATATATTCACAGAAACTAGTTATGGTAATAGTTGTTTTATTCCGCTTATCTTGATTCAGTATGCCCTGTGAGTGTTAAATGCTCAAGGCCCTCTTTCATGTCACAGAGATTTCAATTGTCTCGTTCCGATTGTTTACCTTTTGTTTCTATGTTTATTAAAAAATTCTTGTAGTCCACATGTTTGCCCATGATAATCTTAGAATTAGTCGGTAGGACTACGTCATTCTAAATCTTTTCCTAATCTGGGTAAATTTACTAGAATTTATTGTGAAACAGAAGATTATATATTACATCGCGATTGTTTTCTTTGTTTTTAACGATCATTTCTTACATTTCAATACTTTGTTTGCTTTCTTCAGGATATCATTCTTTATTGTTATGCGCTTTGTCACATTTTCTGTCGTCTATTACATTACCAACATAAATAGCTTGGTTTATCTGTGCCAACGTTGCTCATACGTTCGGCGTTGCTATTTTCTGACAACAATGCAACTTGTTTTCTGACAAATAACAGTTCTCCCATTTTGTTTTCCTCACCGGTACCTTGTCTAATATTGCTTTCGTTTTTCCTTTGAATATGTATTATTCTCTTCCATTACCAATATCTCTTCAGCACGTGGGCAATCATAGCTCTCCATAATGTCCTATCCTTTGTAGCTTTTAGTAATGTTTAACTCTAAATCTTTTTAATACATATGTGATAGTGGTATCTGAAAAATGTTTTCTTACAGAAAAATTTGCATTATTTTACGGTGTTATCTTCCATTTAACTGTTATAGTTAAAATGGAAACAAGAACGCCTCTTTCAAACACACACACATCCACACGCACACATACACACACAGATATATCTCCTTACCGCCAGCACAAAGCAATATTCAGGTGCTAAATGAAAATTACATTTGCAGACGCTCTGTCTCTGATACTGAGCACTTTTACCCCTAAATACAGCATCTTTTAAAACTTATCTCTTTATCCGGTTGGATTCCTGCTGGATATGGCATTTTTTTCTTTTATAAGATATTAGACCAGTAGGCAAAAAATATTTAAATATACACTTTAATAAATAAATGGAACGTCATACAGATACTAGTATCCTCAAAAATAATGTATAAACTAATGTTTATTCCCGATTCCTGCTCTACCCACGGGGGGGTCTAATTGGGGCTAACCTACTTCATATTAACTCGGCATATACATTTCTTTAAATTTAATGTTATATCACTTCCGGCAATAAGTTTCGTTTTAGAATTCAGAATTCCTCTTCTATTAGACGAAATGCGACATAAAGCTAGAAAGCCATGTCTACCCTGTTATTTAACTCATAACCTGGGCAGATTCATATTTTTCCAAGAAGCATATATGCAAAATCAGGAGGCTATGATGGAATTTCAACTCGGTTCGCCGATTACGCTTTTAGTGTTTATACCCATTATACTCTATCCGTATATCCATGTCGTATAAAATATACTCGTGTCAATTATACCCTTCCCACACAGGATCAATATATACCCCTTTTTCCGACTAGTTAGTCAAAATCAATTGGTCTCCAGAATTTAAGTCAACTAATATGCAAACCAAGGAATCGAAGTAAAACTAAAAGCTGAAGAAAGCACACGAGAAATCTCTGCAGACGTGTGACACTACATGATTCATAGTATCCTCGATTATCTATACAGTAATATACATCTTATTACATGGAAAAAAAGAGGGAGATATTCTAGCCAAACCCATTAATTACTCAAGGGTATAAATTGGTCTACTTATGCACTGAGTATACAGTATCCTAGCCTAGGATAACTCTGGGTGTACTCTGGTCTGTTACAGCAGCCGTTTGGAAACTAGCCGAATGCACTTGGCAAAAGATACAATTTGGCCACCTTTCATTTGTAAAGGAGATAATATTGATGTAATGAAATAGTTAGAAGGTATTGTCCAATATTCAAAGATATAGTTACAGAGTGATGGAAAAACTTGAAAACGGACTTCAGTTTTTTTCTAAGAGAAATGTTTAAAAAAAATTGTAGTTGAGTGAAAATGTTAATTACTAGTAGGCGATATTAGAATTTACACCATTCGTGTGAGTGAATGAAATGAAAGCACATAATTATTTTGTGGTACGCGGAGTTACACTCCTCGTTGTTTGAATAAGCGTACATCGTGCTACAAATTTATATGAAAGTTGAGAATACTATGGAATGCACATGTGAGCAATGACAAAGTCTTAAAGGAAATGGAAAGAAAAAGAACATTTACGCTTAAGGTTAGATAGTTGAAATTTCGAGGGCATATAATGAGGAAAGATGGCTTGGAAAATTTGACCCCCAACTGGGCATATTAAATGCAAGAGAGACACAAAGAAACAGCACATAACCTACCACACGATCTTGTGTAAATGGATGGCAGAACAAGCGTTAGGATAGATAGAAAAAATTCAGTTTTAAAAACAACGAAGGGTACGTAGTTTTGGAGAGGCATGCTCGCCAACGTCGTGAATGGGGAATGTCACATAGAATGAAAATTAATTTAAATGTTCAAATTTCATGTGTACTGAGTTGCCTGAAAATAATTATCTTTATAAATGACTAGTATTGTGGCAATGAAATCGTAAATTTACCTGTCGCACACAGGTAGATGTATATGAACAGATTTAACTGAATCGAAAGGAGACAGATCAAAATACGAGAGTGTGATGCATGTATCTGATGTAAGAATTTAAGGCTGTAAAAGTTTGTAAATGCTTTAATGTTTCTTGCATTCCAGCCTGGTGAAAATTCACTTTTGTCCTTCCAAAGTATGAAATTAAAATACATCCGCGTCCTGGGTAAGACAATAAACCGCGTCTAACAGTAAGGCCTCTGATCAGGAGGTCTTGAAGAGCGTGGAACCAACTCTTAATTGCTGGTGTCCACCCTGACCTGGGGTGGTAGCACCTGTTAGGTTCCCAGCTATGGGTAAATAGTTAACCCCCAAACTGGGGTCAAAACACTATGCAAGTGTAAAAATAGGTTTTAATACCAGAAATACTTTGTAAAATATAATTACCCGAAATAAATTTTGGAAGAAAAATTATTACATACATTACATTTTTTTAAAAATATTACCAGCAATAAAAAAAATCTAGTCGGGATTAAATAACCCATTGAAGTGGATATGCCGTAAAACAAAACAAACCAAACTAAACTATACATTTTTGAAAAAATAAATACCAGCTATGCATTTTTGAAAAAAGAAAATGCCAGCTATACATTTATGAAAAAAAAAATACCAGTTGTGTATTTTTGAAAATAAATATTACCAGCGATACATTTTTGAAGAAAAATATTACCAGAAATAGATTTTTGAAGGAAGAAAATATTACCAGCAATAAATTTTTAAAGAAAAATTATTACCAGCAAAACATTTTTCAAAAAAAATATATTTCCAGTAATAAAAAATCTTTTCTTCATTTAGTAACCCATTGCGCTTGATATGCTGTAAACCAAACCAAACGGAACAAAATTAAAGAAAGAGTCTGTAATGTTAATCGGTCTTGACCTGACATTTTGACTTCAGTTATTTTCTCAGCGCCGTGACCTTGTTTTTCCACTGTCACTTCGATAAATATTTTGATGGTAGTTGTTCTAATGAATACTCGTTGTAGTTGTTCGTTTTTGGTATTCCGACCGCGTGAATTTAATCGTACTGCTGGATTGGCTGGATTTTCATCGTTTTACTGTTGAAATAACTTGATGTAATTGTAAGTTCTATTCTAATACAGGGTGGCCATTAAAAAAAAACGGTCTATTCAGAAAGAAATTTATATAGCTATCATGATTCATACACAAACTGAACAATCATCGTAGATGTTCGAAATGTTTGCCTGAATGTTCAATCGTTGGAAGCGTGGTAACCACGCGGCAGTAGCTTTATTCAAGGTCTTGAATATTTAAGAAATTTCATCAAGGTCAATTATTCCTGAAAGATAAAACGGGGATAGTAAATTTGCAGTGTTTTTTTGTCTTTTTTTTTTTTACTGAGAAACAGGTTTACTTTCTCGTACTTTGTACCTCTGGACCTTTCATCCAGTACCTCTCTTCCCTAACCACCTAAATCTTCAAAGATTTCATTGCAATCTTCTACCTCCCTAATATCTATTCTTTTATTGTCCTTTCTCCCCCACTCTTAGTAACTTCTTGCATCTTAGTAGCATTATCACCTTGCTTGCGGTGAAACGATTAAAACATTGTCTGGGATATTACTATGTAGCCGACTATTTGCAATCGTTTATCCGACAAAGCCATGTACTTAACTTACAACATAGCTTTTGATAGTTGTCTATGTCCTAGTATTGTTAACGTGTACTTATTCGTTTTGCCGGTGTTTATCGAAAAGGCACTTATTTCATAGTGATTTTTCGACTAGAAAAGAGTTAATCGCTATGTCGTTTTCTGATCTAACCGTTTCATTTTTAATTACTATATTGGGATTCATCGACAAACTTTATTTTTCAATGAACGAAAGATTACCTACCAGATATAACACCAATAAATAATGTATCGTTTATTTTTTGCCCCAATAAATCCTACAAATTCTATGGTTAAAATCTTCCGGACTTGAGGAGTGCGGGTCCAATCAGTCAAGTTATAAAGTTTCTCATTACAGTGAATAGACAGCCGGAGCAAGGAAGTTGGTTTGGCAACATTGGCTTCTGGCCATGAGCCAGCCCGGAAAGAAGTGACGCCTGTTCAACGTGCGTCCTTCGGCCTCTAGCCCTTTAAGTAGACGTGTCTTGGAGATAATACAAGTGAACTTCCCCTATAGAAGTAAAAGACAGCCAAAATTACCTGGTGGTGGATAATGCTACGTTGATGCAAGCGTAGCGACGTTGGAATATTGCGACTTGTCTGCAAAGCTTACTTAAAGATAATCAAATTTTTATGCAGACGTGCAACCTACTACAAAGAATCGTGAGTAAACTCCAAGAGATAAGTGTTTTTGTAGATACTGTAAATAAATTTAGGAAGTTCAAATCGCGTTTATTTAACACGGTTTCCTATAAAGCTAGAAAAGGCAGTGTTAGTTTGTAAACTGAAAGAAAGAAATGAGACTGGAGAGAAGGATGTATTCTTCATCAAGAGATTTTATAAGTACAGAGTTGTCCGAAAGTCTTGTCACCCATAGACAATATAATTTTCTATTTCAGATGGATGACACGAACTCCTACCGACCTTTTCGATATTTGACGGCGTCAATGAAATGAATAAACTGAATCCAGTACATGTGTTTGTATTACTTGTTTTTTTTATTGTTCTCATTCATCTTAGCTATCTGGTGACATGACTTTTGGACCACTGTGTAAATTTACTGACAGTCTCTAAAGCAGAAGCATTGTACAGCATATATTGTTTTCCGAGGGCCTTTTGCTTAACTCTGAGTTAGTTACGCTCAAATTTTTAAAGTTCAAGGTGGTCCGAAAGTATTGTCATCTCTATATAATATAATTTCCTATTTTCTACTCCACCGTAGCTCTTGTTATAAATTAAATAAAAAAAAGCTATAATATATAGTTACGTTTTTGCTTCAGTCATAGATGTGTACGATTTTGCATATAACAATATATTAAACATAGCTTACATGTACCACAAGGCCGAAAGTAGGGTAGGCTAAGTGCGGAACTAACTCCCCACTCAGTTGCAATTGATCTAGCGAGAAAAGATTGCTAGTCATTACTGCGTAGAAGTGTCCACCATTTTGAATATGATTAGATTAATAAGAGTTCTTTTAATTCTTTCATTCTCGCTTTTTCTCTCTTCTTTTCTATCACTTTCTTTCCTTCTTTTTCTCCCTTTCTCTGTACCTCCATGAAAACAGAAAAAAAAGCTACCTATTGTTTGTGATTAATTAAATTTAAAAAAAAAATCTTGCAGATTGTTTGGTAAGAATCGGCTTGGTTGGCGGAATCGCTAAGCTAAATGCAAAGTGCAGCTTTGTCGCATTCAATTCTGAACAAATATCCCTGAGAAAACCATAAATCTCTCCATTCTGCTATGGATTTAGTCACAGGCTAGATGTTCTTTCTTGCTTTTAGATTCTGCCGTAAGCTACAATTAGCGATTTGAATACACTACTGTTTTTTCCAGTAGTGAAGTCCTCAAGTTAAGAATTCGTTTTATTTATTACTGTATATACAATAATTGTGGCACATAGCCGAAAGGGGAAGTAGGAAGAGGCTGGTCTTCACTATCCTATTCCTAATTAATTACGATCATGACCCATTCATCCAATACAATTGATCCATTTACCACAAGAACTCATTCATCGCCATTCAATCCTACTTATACCACAATACCACATATTCACCAAGGGAACCTACAAAAACACCCCATGATATAAAAATTTTAAATTCCTAAATACAAAATATATAAAAAATTCATGAAGCATGAAGTGAGGGGGGGATGAATCTTGAAAGCAAACTAAAATTAAAACAAAAACAAACTAAAACAAAACAGATGTTAGTAAGAACCGTCCACCCCTCAAAATAAACAGAGTGGCTGCTGTATTCTTCCAATAGACAGAATCAAATAGCACACTCACTAAAGGAATGGAGGATGGTAAAAAAGGACGGAATGGGAAAAATAAAATCTGATCCAGCTGAGATGAAAACGGGGACCAAAACAAACTGGGGAGGTTCGGAATCTCGACATGGACCATAACAAAAGAGTGCCTGGAACGGGCCAGGAGCAACACTTATTCGCATTAACTAGGCAAATCAACCAGGAGGATCACAGGAAACCGTCCCGTTGTGACGAAGTGAACTTAAAAAAGAAACTCAATGTTAGCTCCTTTCACACAAAACGAACTCGCTACTTTTACCCACCTTTCGCCGAAATATGTCGATATCAAACACTTTCTGTCAGTTCTGATATTCACATTCAGTTGATGCTGAAAGAATCTGACCAGAGCCTGATGAGAATAGTGTTCGTATCGCAAGATCCCCCCCCATCCACGACGTCTAAATCACCATTCGCCCCACGGCTAGCAGCGTCAGAAACACCATCCGTTTCTTCCCAGAAAACGCAGCCGACACATTATCGCACACGTATGCGAGATCAATGAGCACGAGAACATCGGGGGCGATACGAGCCTTCAAATCGCCGACATAGTCCCAGAAAGGGCACACCTGAGGATAATGGTAGGAGAAGTGTGAAACCGTTTCTTCTAAGCCAAGTTCACACCGATGAGAGTCAGGCAAATTCGACCAACCCCATCTGAATAATCTGTTATTGAGAGCGCGTTCCGAATCAATCGCCAGGTAAGCGAAAACTCAGGGTTACTGAGTTTACTCGACGCTGGCGCCCAAGACCAGAAAGAGCGCAACCCGGCCAACGACAAGCCGATCCACTCACACAGAGGATCGTTCGCGACCCCTTCCACTAATTCACGATACAAGACCTTTCGAGGCCGTGACATTTTTGTACGGTTCAAGCGCCTTCTGTAACGCCTCAATGTCGCTGCAACACGACACGAAAATGGATACGTTATCGGCGTACGCGGAAACTTTGGTTCGGGCTCCCCCATGGACAGCAATTCCACGTAGGGCCGGACTGCTCGCTCCGTCCGTCAGCCAGCGAAGGAGAGGCCCCAACGCCAAAGCGTAAAGTAAGGGCAACTGTGGTCAACCCTGACAAACAGACCGAGGCAGGGTTTTTAATGTTAATTTTTTATTTATTTATTTTTTTTATTATATAGATTTGAGGAGGCGGGTTCTGATTGTTATTGTAAAAAGGTATTCGCAGTATTTTCATATGGCACTGAATTGTAAATATGTGGCCTCACCTCCCCAATGAGAATACGTCTTCCTCTTTTCATCAGGTATGTGTATGTATCCTAGGTTTTATTAACAAAAGTTCCTCTATATGTAAACATATGCATGTTCTAAAACTTATTTAATCGCATTTGTTCTCCTGTAGCTTTCTGTTCTCGTGTATCCCAGAATCCGTGTTTGCGTGCATTCATATATGTGTATGCGTTTACGCAACAATAATTCACACGATTGGTTCACAATGGCTTTTCAAATTGACTAAATCGTTATTTGCAAATAGAAATTGCCTTCAGAGAAACCTTTAACTTGATGAATTAAAAAAAAAGGGAATTATTTTCCTCCATTCTTTTCTTCTGGATATCTTTAGCTGTCGGCTATTGAAGCTTCACGGAATTGGTCGACATTATTCTGTTCCGGATGAAAATAGATTCGATAAATTACGGAAAACCATCTATTTTCGAAATCTTAATATTTGATGTATTAAAATAGTTATAGATGGGGAGAGTGTGCTCTTTTCTTTCACTGCAATATTATCTTTTAATTTTTACCGAACAAAAACTGTATTGATAAATTTGGATTTCCTCCAGAAAGAAATCTCGGCGTCATTAATATAATTTTTTTTTTTATTACTGAAATTTAAGGAATTTTAACAACAAAAAAACCGTTGAAAAGAAACTGGGAGAAGATATTACAAAAAAAATATGAAAGATGCATAAAGAGACGTAAAAATCGACAGCAGATGGAAAAGTTCAATAATTGTAAAGCGAATTTAAAAAGAAATAAAAAAAAGTATTGAGAATCGAAAAAAAAAAGAAAATAGAGCAAGAATCTATCATTACAGAGTGAAGAAAAAAATCGTATGAAAAATAATTAAACAATTTTAAATATAAGAAAAATGAAGAAAAAAGCATGAATAATGAAATCTAAATCCAAAATGAGAAATGGAAGATAATGCAGTGAACATAAAAGGAAAAGGAAGTCTATAAGACGAACTTATAACATTTCAGTTAAATTCTGTAGAAAACTATGAAGAAACCCAAAGAATAAAATAAAGGTAAGATTTAAACTAACAGCACATGTAAATAAAAAGAAAATGATTAAAGGGAAAGAAAAAAAGAATGTGAGAAAGAATAGAATGAATGAATACATAATTAGAGAAGGAGGAGGGAGAGAATGTAAAAAAGGGAAAGAAATAAGGAGGAACGAATGTAAAAAAGGAGGAAGAAAGAAAAAAGAGGAGGAAAAACAAAAGGAAACGAAAAAGAGGGGAAAAAAAGAAAAGGCAGAAAAAGAAGGTAAAAAAGAAAGAAAAGCAAAAAGGAAGAAAAATGGAAAAGGAAAAAGAAAAGGAAGAAAATAGGAAAATAATCAAAACGAAGAGGACAAGAAGGAAAAGGAACAAAAAAGGAGGAGGAAAAAAACGAAAAAGAAAAGAAAGAAGAAGAGGTAAAAAGAAAGAAATGAGGAGGAAATTGTGAAAAAAAGGAAAAGGACGAAAGAAAAATGGAGGAAAAAAACGAAAAAAAAAAGAAATGAGGAGAAAAGTATGAAAAAACGAGGAAAAAAGAAAAGGCTGAAAGAAAAAGAGGATGAAAATGAATGGAAAGGCAGGAAAAAAAGAAGTAGAAAAAAAGGAAAAGAAAGAAAAGGAAGAAAAAGAAGATAGAAAAAGTAGAAGAAAAGGAAGGAAAAGAAATGAGTAGGAAAGTATGAAAAATGCGGAAAAAAAAGGACGGATGAAAAAGGAGGAGGGGAAAAAGAAAAAAAATAAACAAGGAGGGTGAAAAGGAAGAAAAAAGGGGAGGAAAAAGAAAAAGAAAGAAAAGAAAAGGGTGAAGAAAAAAAAGGAAGAGAGAAGAAAAAGAGAGAGAAATAAAGGCACAAAAAAAACCCAAGAAAGTTAGAGAGAAAGAAAAAAAAGAGGGAGAAGGAATGGAGGGAGAAAGAAACGGAGATTTTTTATTTAAACAAACAACTATGAAAAGTAGCCAAGAAAGATGAAATAAGGAAGAAAAGAGCGAAATACGAAAAAAGAGGGACGAAATAAAATTAATAAATATTTAACAACAAGAGAAAGCAGATGATGGAAAGAATGTAAAAAATTAATGACATGTAATGTCGAAGTATAATATTACAGTTAAATTGTATAAGAATTCATAGAAAGAAAGAAAAAAAGAGACAAAAAAAGAAAAGCAGGGGCTAAGAAAGAAATTAAGTAAAAAAGAAAAAAAGGAAGTAATTGAGAAGTGGGAAAGAGGAAAGAAAGAAAAATAAAAGAAAAAGAAGTAAGAAAGAGAAAAGAGAAAGAAAAAGAAAAACGAAGTGAGTAAGAAAGAGGAATAAAAGGGAAGGAAGTAAGAAAGAAAGGAAGTAAGATAAAGGTAGCAAATAGGAAAGAAAAAGGAAGGAAGGAAGAAAGAAAAAGGACAAAGTAAGAAAGGAAATGATGAAAAGAATAGGAAGGAGAACAAAAGAGAATGGCTGAAGAAGAAACGTAAAACAATGAAACGCGTTAAGAAAAATATAAAAACACAAATGTATTAAAAAACAATAAAAGAAAACAAACAAACAAAAAACATAGAAATTAAAAATGAATCCATGTACTAAAAATGTAAGAGAAGAAAAAATTGGAAAAAGAATGACAGGAGAAAGATGAATAAATGATAGAAAAAGATATTTTATTATTACGATGGAAGCCATAACGAAAAACAACCTACATATTAAAAGAAAAAAAAAACAAGAAAAACAAAACTTTCTTACCTTTAAAACTGAAAAGTATCAAACAGGGCCGAAGGCTAATTACGATTTCAGATATTATACAATGTCTCAGTGTTATTGCATTGAAAAATCTTTTGAAAAAATGAAATAATGATCATAAATGGAGAAAACTATCAGGAATTTTGATTCTTTTGAAAATTCCTTTCATTGTAAAGAAATATAAATCTTTGATTTCGGAATTAAATCAGAAAAAAATAGTTTATTTCAATAAAAATTTGGAGTAGTTACTTCTATTGATTTTCACTGGCAAAAAAATTCAATATACTTTTATGGAACTAAAGAATAACGAGTTACGATATAATGATTTGAATGGATATCTATATGCTTGAATAAAATCATTGATGATAGATGGGATTTAGCGGGGATGTAATTTCATGCCTGAACAACGAAATTGATCGAGCGTCATTGACTGAATATATGGAAGATTTAAGTTAGACTATAACCTATTGTATGATAGCTTGTTAACCAAGCAAAAACTACCGCGAAACGTGCATTAAACCTTATAAGAAGTCGATTCTTATAGACTGATTAAAATGTAGATCGAAGTGCGTGAATTTCCCGATGATTTGCTACCAGAGTATTAACTGTCATCCGTGCTTACTAAATGTCATGATCTGATAGAGATTCAGTGTAGAATCTGGCGAACCTCTCATTCATTTGGACGGCTTTCCAAACGTGTCTTCTCGAACAGGAATTTCATCAGTAAGACCCAGGTTCGCATCTACAAGTCAGTGTGTTTTTTCAATACTTAAATACGGTTACAAATCCTAGTTAACATACGGTCGCCATTTTTTGAATACTTAGATGTTTCCACATCTTTCGTCTCCAAGGAATCCTTAAGTTATAATGGTGGTATAAGATACCACATGTTATGGTTAATCGCTGGTTCTCGCTAGATCAATTACGACTGAAAATCGAGTTTATTCCTCACTGGGAACCCCATATATTCGGACCAGTGGCACATCTAATCTACGCTTGGAAAACCACCTTGGATCCTCAAACTTTCGACTTGTGCCATATCTAAGCTACGCTTAGAAAATCATTAGGGGGCACTCCGATATTGTATAATGGTTAGCAATCTTGTCTCACTAGATCAATTACGACTGAATATCGAGTTCGATCCTCACTGGGTGCTCCATACTCACGACCTTGTGCCACAATTAAGCTACGCTTATTATGACTATAAGGTACCTCACTATCTGTCTATATTTCTGAGATGAGGTATTGTCCTCATCTTTGTCGCTGATAACTGACATCCATTAAACATGGCACATGGAACTAGAACAGTCTACCACAGTGAGCAAAATAAAGGGTTCAGTTCGACATTCCAACCACCTGAAGAACGCCGGGGCGTACAACGGCCGAAACGTTGCAATAAATATGGCGACAAAGATGAGGGCAATAGTTCGAATAATGTAAATAAGGTACCTCATCTTGAAATTCAGAGCCGTTGAAAATCAACGACCGTCGATACCATGTTTGTTGAACGGCAATCACATTGGGTCGGTGATGCCATCCCCTATCTACTCCTGCGACGGAAGTTCTTCAGTAAATTGAAGTTAGGCGAAATGGGTGTCGATGGTCTCTATATCAGTACAGAAACAGCAGAAGACCGGTAATATATTCCCTAATCAAATAGAAGAGATGGCTGGTGACGACCAGTTGCTGATGTTCCTGCTTATACGATGCTCACACCACAGAAATAAGATTTTTTTTCCAGCAGGCATAAGAACGACGTCGAAGAAAGTGTTACTATCGAAGATAGTCTTCAGACATCTTACTTCCATCAAATTATTTGATTCTTATGTTGGTCAGACACATGAGAATCCATTCATCATGAGGGGAACTCGTCGACTTCATCTAAAACGACAGTCTACAGCGACGACGAACGAAGATTGGCTTCCATCTGAATTCAGAATAGTATTTTTTAAGCATAAATAAACCATACAACGCTGCAAATACATGATTGGATGCGACTGTATTCGTCACACAGTTATATTAAAGGCGACGTTATATCACCGTACCGACATAGGTTAAGTGTTCTGAGGGTAGTGAAGGTTGATTGGTGGGGATATATCAGAAGCTTTGGATATCAATGGAAATTGTTAGAGTATAGAGAAGAATTTCGGGAGAGTTGTTTATCACTCAAAAAGTAAAGTATTACTATCACCGGACAGACATAAGTGAATTTTATTGAAGGTAGTGGATTCGAAAGAAAGGGCGGAGGGATATCAAGAGTTTTGTTTATCATTGGAAGTAGTTAGAGGCAAGTGGTGAGAGGGTGATATTTTGTAAACAGCCCCCACCTTCCTGTCCTCTTGCCACCATTTTAGAATACGTGAAGGAAAACACTTACACACAGCCTTTCATAGAATACCTTTTAAGTTTAAAATGAATTAAATGTAATTTTCTGAAACACTTTTGAATTTCCTATAGAGATAATTGATGAGTAGCCTTTAATTACTTTAAATTTCATATGAATATACCAAACAAGATCATCATCGAACAGTGATAATAAAGTTATTTTTTCCCTATGTGGTGACTGAGATCAGTCATAATACACATAGCCTAAATGATTTAACAGAAATACGCTTACAGTTTTATTGCAATTGAAACATGAAGAATTTAATAAATTGGTAAATCTAATGATATACAAGGCGAGGAAGAAAAACAATATAACTTCTTTGATATTAAAATCGCTTAAAATCACAGCAACAAAGGAACTGAAAATTAATTTAACTTTTAAAATTTCTTAAATTTAACATTTTATTTGCATAAAATTGCGTCAAAAAATTGCAGATGTCAATTAAAATTATTGATGTTAAAAGAACAGATAAACAGATCTTCACAACGCCTACACACATATATATCTTTCATTAAATATGACGGATAAAGAAAAAAAAAATTTATTTAGTTTTCTCTGTGTACTTACATTTTCCCGTTTGGTGGGAGTAAGGGAATGCAGGTATTGTCTATTGTCCAGTTTTCTGCCACTACATTCGAACATACTGCCACCTTCTTGAGTAGACGCCTCACAGGTCACTTATCAGTGCTATAAAAAGAACATCTATCTATCCACAATTTACACGAACCCTCAAGAGAAAGTCGGAAACACTAAAATTCAATATAAGTCACATTACAGGAAACATTTCGCTATAAGAAAGGCACTGTATATTAAGCATCTCTTTTCCACTACCAACCTCACTTTATTTAAGAGTAGGAATGGAATGTTGAAAGTGTAAAAAGAATTCGAAAGATGCTCACTCGAATTCCAGCTACGCTCAACCAGGAAGGCTCGGAATAAACTCTCTTACTAGTATTTACTGTCATGCAAATATGAAATACATCAGTAACAGTAAAAACATGAAGATAAATTGACAACACCTAAAACAAACTATCTAGAAAATGCCTAAAGAAATGGCCGAAAGAGGTCTGGACAATGGACAATTTTTGGACTGCTCACTCTCACCAAATGGAGTAATGTAAGAACGTTGGTAAAAACTAAAGGAAAAAAAAATTAACATACTTTTTCATATTTAACGAAAGATTTTTAAAAGAAATTTTGTCTGCCAAATATACATCAATCAATCTATCTATCTATCTATCTATCTATCTATCTATCTATCTCGCTCTGAATATATATATATATATATATATATATATATATATATATATGTGTGTGTGTGTGTGTGTGTAGACCTTGAAGTGAGCACAGATGCTACATGCTGTTTCATCTGAGTGTTCACTTCAATGTTCACTTTCATATTTATATTTACATACGCTCTATCTCTGATATTGAGCACTTTATCTCATAGATATAGCACACCTTAAAACTATATTTCTACATATATATATATATATATATATATATATATATATATATATATATTATTGCTGAATTTGTTAAATGAGTTATCATTATTATATACAGACATTTCGGATGATGTGCCCTCCGGATTTCTTTAGGTGTCTGCTGATCCTGGTAAACTTTAATGAACTTCATACTGAATTATTTATTTAATCTACAGACGTAGTGCTCTCGTCTTGCTGGCTATGTTTCATCATGTTTCTTTCTTATTTTATTATTTCTAAATGCCCTTTATCCACTAAGCGAGCTACCCGGATGGAAGCGTTGGTTCATGAATTTAGTGCTGACAGATGTGACCTCAATCTCTTGGCCGTCTACTACAAACGCAATGGATATAGGTTGGCAAAAGATAGAAGTTGTAAAGAGACCTATCGCCTACGTCTTTGAATGACCATGTTACATCAAAGACCCATCATCACTGATATAATTTAACATCTACGGTAACATTAAATAAAAAACAAAAGTAATACTTCGTCTCAGAAAGAACACTTATACACGAAATACATTTGGTAGAAAATTCTAATTAGAAATGTTGGTAAGTGGTTATGTTGATCATAATTTTCGAACTACTGATATTTGTAAATGGGAATATTCTATGATCTATATTGGTATTCATTTAGGTGAACCGCTTTCATCAAATATGCACTACAGCTGCACAGGGAAGACTTTAGAGTTTCTAGTGAAGAAGCATTTTTTTTCAAATACCGATCACGACAAATCGATATTTGAAAAATGATAGTACGCTCAAAACTTCGCTGACGATGACTTGTGATTTTGAGTTAACAACCGCCGACGACCCCCCACCCCTGGTTCGGTTTACAGGCACTTCCCACCAGGCTGATATAATCAAGGCGTCACCCCGATAAATCAGTTTTCGTGAGATTCGAATGGGTCTCATGATCGGGATATATATATATATATATATATATATATATATATATATATATATATATAGGTTTTTCGTGGTACAGAATTTAATAATAAGATAGGAAAAGACAATATTTCTAAGGCATTTTTAAAAGAAAAAGCTAAAATAAAGACAACCGGTTTCGTCCCAGGACTTATCAAGTTGATTTATTCTGGGAATCTAAAAAGCGTGTAAATTAATTTTTAATTAACGAATGTAATCGAATGGGGAGTGGGAAATTATGAATTTCAAGAAACTAGAGTCCAATAATATTCAGACCCAGTAAGCATTCCCTCTGTTTACAAAGGGAAGGCTCCCTTGAAGTGAAATGTTGAGTGAGACCTAGATAAAATTATAAATCGGTCACCACTAAAATTTTCCACACATTTCCTTCTATTTATTAAATGTTCAGCAATAGCAGAACCAGAACTGTTAGTCAGTTGGCTATTCCTGGAGGACGGATTCAAAATCCGGGTGTGGGGGGGAAATGCTGTTTTATTCTCGAATCCAAACGCTGGGACGTCATCCCTATGTAGTCGTGTCCACAGCTACACTTGTATTGGTAAATCACTGAATTAACATGATGGGGAGGGAGAACGTCCTTACGAATGGAAGAGAAAGCAGGACGGGTAACAAATATTACCTTAACATTCGCCGAAAAATAACAACTATATATATATATATATATATATATATATATATATATATATATATATATATATATATATATATATATATATATATATATATATATGAGCACTTTGACGGATTGGAATTTGTTTACGTTCGTAAAAACAATACGTTAGAATTAGCTGTTTCTGCCGAGCGATGATAGCTTAGGGGTAGTCGTCCTGGCTATGGCGATAAACTACGTCCAACAGCAAGGCCCCTGATCAGGAGGTTTTGAGGAGCGTGGAACCACCTCTTAATTGCTGGTGTTCCCAGGTTCACCCTGACTCGAAGTGGTAGCATCTGTTAGGGTCCCAGCTATGGGCAAATAGTTAACACCCAAACGTAAGTAAAAATAGTTTTTAATACCAGAAATACTTTGTAATAATAATAATAATAATAAAAATAATGATAATAATAATAATAATAATAAATATGACCAGCAATAATTTTTGAAGGAAAAATTATTATC
The DNA here is from genome assembly GCA_903632075.3 of Acanthosepion pharaonis. NCBI lineage: Eukaryota > Metazoa > Mollusca > Cephalopoda > Sepiida > Sepiidae > Acanthosepion > Acanthosepion pharaonis. The sequence continues at coordinate 302,937 of CAHIKZ030005497.1, forward strand.
AGCAATGCTTAAAAAGAATACCAGTAATAAAAACAGCTATACATTCTTTGAAAAAAAAATATGACCAGCTATAGATTTCTTCAAGGAAAAATATTCCGAGTAATAGATTTTTAAAGAAAACATATTACCAGCAATAAAAATTTTGTCGGCATTAAAAGGCCCATTGAGGTTGATGTGCCGTAAAACAAAACAAACCAACCTTAGTGGTATAAACTCTGACACGAAATCGGCTTGCGGCATTCGGATGTCTAGTCGCACTGAGGAGCTGTGATACAGCGAAACAGTGCAGTCTGAGAATGACATATATATATATATATATATATATATATATATGTGTGTGTGTGTGTGTGTGTGTGTGCATGGGTGTGTGTATGTATACGAGATGAATAATTCGTAAACTGATACAGTTATTAACTAGCTTTTCATGCGAACAATAAATCTTTGTTGTATAAAATATGTTAAATCATCATGCAACGTAGTTATTGACAAACCTACGGGGTTGTGTATATACGTGTTTATGTATGCATATTTGTAAGCGCATGTGTGTATGCGCATGCGTACACATGTTTGAGAGTTGATATTTCTCATTATTTCTGTTGTCCTCTTGTAAATATATGTGTGTATGTATCTGGTAAGATAAGTGGGACACAAGGAAAACCATTTTCCGAATATCTCACATTGATGAATCCCAAAGGTTAGAAAAATCTGTAAAAGTCACTCCCGCTTCTTTTCTGAAAAGTTTCACGAAAGGAAAATCGAATACTTTTGGGAAAAAAAATATTGAGTTGAATTTGCTGCCTTTTATTTTCTCCATTTCTCTTTTCATTTCGTGACAAGTTCTGAAGACATCAACGCTTGGAGAAGATACGCTTGCGTGGGCACATACACAGTGGCCTGTAGCTTATGTGCATCAGGAGGAGGAGGGCAACGTTTTCGGTTACAAAGACGAGAGATTCGATCATGTTTAACGGAAATATGTGCACAAGTTGATGATGGATTCTCTCGGTCCCAACTTTTGTGTTGATTCAGTCTATGACCTTTTCTCGTCTGAATAGCCTTTTTTCTGCGCAGGCTTCTGGAGACAGTAGACAAACTACAAAATAAAGTTGGGAATGTGAATGAGAAAATGAGAAACAAACGTCAAAACAGCACAAAATATTCAACGGTAAATATCTTTCGTAGTTGCAGGCAAAAATAGTTATTCTATTGTTTCTTTGTTTTCTCTTTTCAATTTTGTTTTCTCCAGGTTATATTTTGTTCTCGCCTGCATTTCTTTTCTTTTTTTTCTCACTCTCATGTTCATTTTTTTTTTAAATTGAATTCCTTATTTCTTCGTTTTTGGCTCGATTTTCCATTATTCCTCATCCGTTCTTCTTGTTGTTCTTTCATTTTGAGATTTTCTTTTCTGTTTTATCTGATTCCGTGCCATTTCTTACTTTCAGAGTTTACGTTTCTTCTCATATTAATGGCGAATGGCCTTTTCTCTCGCTGATTTCAAAATCTTTTGTTCCTTGTAATAAATATTTGGCTTTGTTAAAAAAAAATGATTCTCTATCTCTATTATGTCTATCTAACCGAATCGACTATAGGGCACGGGTTCGAATATCACCGCTGTTATTCTGTCTAGGAGGTCATAATTTGGAAATATGTGCCTGGGAAAATGATCTTAACGTGCGAACACCGCTGAGAAATGTACAAAAACTATACCACGGCTTGACAAAATCTTAATGACTGAAATTGTGCAGATGAAAACATAGGGAAGTCTTCGTTGGTTGTAGAAGAACCAAATCAAAAGTCGAAGAGTTTGAGCCTTTTTAAACTATGGATTCTGCTCTCTCTCTCTCCCTCTCCCCCCTCTCTCTCTTTTAGAAACTAAAGTTCGTCCAGCCCATGTTTAAACCTAGAAAGGGTTACTGAATGAGGAATAACGAAATCGGAGGTTGGAAATGAAATGGTAATCTTTATAACATCAACAAAATACAATACTCGCCAGCGGCGTGAAGTAGGTAAACCACTGCTCGTGGTGGATATACCAATTAGGGTTCATAGGTACATAGGTATATAACAATGAAAGCAGTGCTACATTCTGTTTTCTCACATTCACAACTAGTTGATGTAAGACACATAGTTACACAAACGCGCGCGCACACACACACACACACACACACATATATATATATATTTATATACACACTAAATCCTGAGCTCTGTGTATGTTGTAACCTAGTAAAGGTTACTGAACGAGGAATAACTAAAACGAAGATTGGAAATGAAAATGAAAATCTTTATAACATCAAAAAATACAATACTCGCCAGCAGCGTGAAGCAGATAAACCACTTCTCGTGGTGGACTACTTAGACAATAGTTTCCAAGGTATTTATGAGGATTAGGACATACCTATTAGTATTCATAAGTACGATATATAATAGCGTATTTGCACTATAAAGAAGAGGTTACCTCAAATGTGTGTGAGCGGGTATCAGCATTAGATATTAGATATATACCATAATAGACAATAATACGCGCAATTTAATATAAAGAACCCAACTGCAATTAGAACCCGGCTAGCCTATTAAGAATTCCTAGCCTTTATCCATGACACCAACCGTGATCCAAGCATATTGCTCTTGATATTTCCAAGCAGTCACCCATTTAGGTGCTGACCAGGCTTTACGTTCCTTAACTTCAGTTTTTTAACGGGAACTAGGAGTACAAGGATTGATTATTGGCGGTCACAATCATAACACTATAAGATATGCAGATGTCACAGTGTTGATAGCAGTCACAGAAAGGAAACTACAAAATATCCTACAGGAGGTAGTGAAGGAAACTGAGAAGAAAAGAGTAAACATCAATTTCAAGAAGAGAGAAGCCATAGTTGTCAGAAGAACTAAAAACCCGACATTACAAATTGGGGCTACCCAAATCAAAAAAGTACAATTTAAATATCTGGGAATTGTTTTAACAGAAAAAGGAAAATGAGACACTGAAAAAAAAAAAATGAATTTTATTCAGTTAAAAGGAAATTATGTTTGAGACAAAGAAAAGTATATTGAACACTTATCAGTCTTTATTTGGCAATGAATGTTAGACAATCTCCTCCTCACAGATGAAGAAACTTGAAACAAATGTGGTTATATAGAAGGATTTTGAGAATACCAGGGATTGAAAAGAAATCGAAGCAAAAAAGACATTGATACTTTTCAGAAAATGTAGACATTTTTAGGGTTCATAATGAGGAAAGATGGCTTGGAAAAATGGCAATCTCAAGACAGATTAAAAGGAAGAAGAAAATTTATTAAGTGCTACTAAGGACAGGGAGATCAAGAGTGCAATGTCCTGAAGGTACACACATAGAAGAGTTTAACATTTGACATTTCTTGTCATCTCTTGGTATATATTTGTAATGTCGTGATCCTTCAGGACATAGATCATGATGCACAATCATGACTCCTTTCTATAAACATGCATGCAGAACAGAAATAGTTGTTTACGTTGCCTTCATATTTTAATATAAATTACTTATAAGATCTGTAGTTTGAATTTGTTGTTTTCTAAGTGTAGGATAGTTGTGTTTTCAATTAGTATGTTTTTTATATTGTGAATGTGGACAGGAATGTTGTCGTAGATGTCTCCCAATGGATGAATGGTCAGGCATGTGTAATGTTAGTCTTCTTGTTAGAGTAGTTGTCGTATATACAACATATATATTTGTTTTGTTTTGTTTTTTCGTCGGAGATACATTCTCCCGAGGGACATTTGAATTAGAATATAATGTTGTTTATACAAAATACATCTGTTGGTAGGTAGGAGTTATTACAAGTAATTAAATTACTTGTATTGTATTTTATAATATATGAGATAAATTAAAATTAATCATATATTATCAAAATACAATACAAGCAATTTAATTATACGACAAAATGCCAAACCTTATATATATATATATATATATATATATATATATATATATATATATATTTGTGTGTGTGTGTGTGTGAAAATATATAGAAAATAGGAAAGAACTCGTTAGGTAAATAATCCAAAGTTCTTTATATTTTTTGTTATTATTTTTTAAAAATAGTGCTCAGTGCAAAAGTAGATCATAAATATAATTATTTGATTTAAATTGAATCAAAGTACTAAAATCTGTTCCGTCTTCAAGCGATTTTTTAAAGTTTTTTTTTTTTTTAGATTGAAGTTTTTTTTTCTTGTTTTGAAACATGAGAACTCTTATGTAGCGTGTTGAATCATATTTTTAAATTAGTAATTATATATATATATATATATATATATATATATAGTTTAGGCAAAACTAGGTAATCCGTATGGGTAGACCCAAGGAGGATGATATTCAGAGAGCTCAATGTAAATTCAGAGCAAATATTTTTATTCAAATATATATATATATATATATATATATATATATATATATATATATATATATATATATATATTGATTGCTTAAATCGGAGTCTCCTGCTGTCTAAAATCCTCGGATACTATTTGTGTGTTTACACAGTTGGTTTAATGTTTCTGGCTATAGCGAGATATTTTATTGTTAGGGCTGATTATTGTTAATACCACCAACATCCCCAACTTAAAGTAATAAATTTCTTGGATTTAACATTTGATCTATTTAATGGGCTTTATAAACCATATAATATGCAACCAACATATACATCCATAGATATATCAGCAAACAGTCTATCTAAACACCATCCAAGTATAGTAAATAATTTCAATACATTGGTGCAATTTAGAGTGTCCATCAAATCTAACAGTAAGGACATTTTTGACAAACATAAAAGCAAATAGATAGAATCACTAGAAAATAATAACCATAAAACTCAGCTCGATTTCTTAGTCAATAGCAATAATGACATCAACAAACCAAAATGTCGCAAACGCAATATAATAAGGTTTAACCCACCCTTTAGCAAAAATGTCAAAACTAATATCGGATTTTTTTTTAATTTAATCATTAAACATTTCAGTTATCTCCCAACGCTAAATAAGATTTTCAATAAAGACAATGTTAAAGTAAACTACAGTTGTGCCAAAAACATCGACCAGTATATATCAAGGCACAACAGTTTCATTCTCAACAAACACTTCAACAACCTAAACACATCAACATCCCCACAACTAAGGAATGCAACTGCCGAAAAAGCAAACCCTGACCATTAAATGGCAGATGTATGACAAAATCGTTAGTCTACAAAGATATAAAGTTATATAGTATATAATGTTTTATTGGGGTCTACGGAAAACCACTGGGAATCGCGCTTCTACCCACACCAAATAACATTAGGCAACATCAAATATAGGAACAGCGCTGCCATTTCTAAATATTTCTGGACACTTTAAAGCGAGAATAAAATCCAACTATCATATAGGAATACAGAACGAAAACCAAACCCTTCAATGGGCAAGACGACAGATGTAACTTAAGTTTTTCTGAAAAGTTACTGGTCCTAAAAAATGTGAACAACCCAAATCTATTAAATAAGTGAGGTAATGAGCATCTGCTTGCACAAAACGAAATTTCTTCTTAAGCGCATTGACCCAGATTAATAAAGTCTAGCCGGGTCCGGGGACCGCAAATACTAGTATTGATATTATTAATTATTCATTTTTATTAATATTTTTACTATATTATTTTGCTATCTTTACTCCATAATTATTATTGTTATTATAAGACTGTAATGCATTTAACATTTATGCTAATTTATGATTTTCCTTATTATTTTTACTATGAGATCTTTATTATTGTTTCTTCTTACTTTTACTTTTAGTCTTACTATAAACACCGTTTTTATTATTATCATTATTATTTTTATTTATCTGTTTATTCAGTTATTTGTTTTATTTTATTTCATTTTAATTTTATGTATTATTTTTATTGGTATCTTCATTGTATCTGCATATTTTATTAGCATTAATAATTTAATTAATATTATTAATTTCTTTATTGATTTTCATGCAAGAAATAGAGTTACCACCCTTGAATTCCAATAGTTTTTATTAATAACGACAGCGTTCGTTTTTAAATCAAAATTTATAATTCTCATTTCCAATCTTATTTTCAATCTTAAATTTTAATCTGGGCCTAAATTCAAATTCAAAATTAAGCTACAATTCATTAAAAACAATATTAATCGACACTGCGAATAACCAAAAATATTAAGGAAGTGGTGTTATCCCAAATTTGAACCTGAAGATTACAAATATCATGAAAATGCAAGGTATTCATTTAAGGTTAGGTACTATGGTAGTTTTTAATACATTAAATAGCTCAGATATTTAATATTGAGCACAGTTTTTTTTATATATATATATATATATATATATATATATATATATATATATATATGCCGAAACATTATCGGAAGGCACATATTTTCTTTGAAATTTCTCGGACATTCAGGACGGTAAATGTTGTTCAGAAACATTTACTTAAACATTTATATCTATAAAAAATAATGTATAAACAGAAAATATATTTAAATAATTGCCAGATTTAGTCCATTTCATAATAATATATATACATATATATATATATATATATATATATATATATATATATATATATGAGTGATAGAAAATATTAGAAGAATTTCAGATAATTATAATTAAGTAATTCATTGAGTCTAGAAGAAGCCTCTACAGAATGCCGAAAGCACTGAACGGCTCCTTCGTCCTATATTTGGAATAAATCAGCAGTGCGCATCCACTATCGGGCCTCGGTGATGAATTCGATTCTAATTCGCTACCTCTCTCTCTCTCTCACACACTCGCTCTCTCTCTCTTTCTCTCTCTCTCTCTCTCCATATATATATATATATATATATATATATATATATATATATATATATATATATATATTCCGTGAAAACAGATTTTAGGGCTCCATTGGTTATAATTTATTTCCCCAGGGAATATCTTTTTCCCTGGATCATCAGACCACACGTCCAAGAGTGAAAAAATGAATCAATTTAAATTTACATATATTTTTCATATATTTTGAGGGGTAGTATTAAGTTGATGTAAGGTGATATAGAGAGTATAGACAGACATGGTCCAAATTTGAGAGGGAAGTGAATGAGATAGGAATAATTTTAAATTTATTCTTATTAATAGTGAGGAAGTTGGGGTAAGGACCAGATATTGACCTATTTAATAGGCCATCTCACAGGAAACGATATAGAGAAAAAAGCGAACTAAAGATGTAAGAAAGAAGAAGTGGAATTAATGTTTTAAGTAAAGAAAGGGGAATAGAGATTTGGAAAGAGAAATTAAGAGAATTAATGTATGTGGGCAAATAGCGGCTAATTTGGAAAAACGCAGATTTATATATTTTTCTGTTAACGTTTATTTTTCATTTAAGCGTTTAAGTTCTTCAACAAATTAAACTAGGAAATAAATATAATTTGAATATAATAGCAATAAACAAAAAATATTACAATTATTAATATTTTTAATATTGTGAATAACAGTTAGGGAGTAATATTTCCTAATTAAAGTCTAAGTCTTCAAATCTAATTTGAAAACTATTTCGAAATGAAACAAGATTAAAAGGTAATAATAAAATATTATCTTTACACTTAACCTTTATATATGCACATGCATACACACATACATATATGTATACATACACATCACATAAATATATGCATTCATGCACACCACATACATATCTACATAAATATACATACATATACCCGTACACATATACATATACCCGTACACATGTACATATACATACACAACCACATACACATGTATCGATACACATACATGTACATACATAATTTTACATATATATATATATATATATACATACATTTCAGACGTATCCATATATACATTTGTATGTACATACACATATACACACATACACATGCATACATATACACATATACATATATACATATGTGCACACATACACACACACACATATATATATATATATATATATATATATACGCACCCATATACACACGCAAAAACATGTGTGCGCGCGCACGAGCGGGCATACAAGCATCATCATATCTAAATACATGCAAATAAATAAATACATATGTGTATGCTTATAATTACCATATGGCCACCTATAAACATTAGCCTAATTATAAGGATATATATAGACACACATATACTAATGCATATATATTATAATATAAATTATAAAATGTGTATAGAGTGACATCGGGTATTATTTCAAATATAAATAATTTAGACTTTCAGAATTTCTATGGACAGGTTTTTTTAATGTAGTTAGTTATGTTGAGAGGATTTCTTTGACTTCATTTAAAGATCATCTCATTGTTTTGGTTGAGTAGTTCTTCAGTATCATTATGCTTGATAATCAGGATTTTCTCTTTATGCAGAGGTCACATCTATCTCTAAAGTTTTTAGGAGTTCAAGCTCTAGGGATAATTCTCCATTTCTCAACTGTGGGGTGAAGCCTTCTTCCACCAAATCCCAATAGTATTTTGTTAGCGCTGTTTGGTGTCTACAGGATTCATTAATGAAGGAATGGCGATGGTTGTAGAAGCGCTGTTTTCAATTCCCAGCAGATTTTCCAATATAGATTTTTTTCTGTTTTCATTGTGGTGAAGATTGTGGCTTCGTACACCACTTTTTCTGTCATGCAAACTCTTACCACTGGACATTCACTTTTTAATCTGCAATTACAGGTAGAATTCTCTTTTTGTAACTGGTTAGCATTAAATTCCCTTTGTAACTGGTTATCATTAAAATCTCTAAAGTTCTTACTATTGTGAAAATTTATAATTTTTTCTACATTGTTGTGTAACTAATTTTTAGATTCATTTCCTGAAAAAAAATCAGTAGCTTGCCTTTACTAAAATCTTTATCTATTAACTCTAAGAAGTATTTTCCTATATTGATAATTTGCAGAATGGAGAGTTGACCCATATAAACTTCCTTTTTCGATTTTTGAACTTATTGGACATGTTATTAGTCGGTTCATCTCTATAAATTAATGTCTGTTGCAAGTTACTCTTTAAGAGTCATTGATTATATCGACATTTGTTTTGATTAAAATTTGTTGCGCTAAAAGACAGTTTGTTTATTCTGGCATTGGCTGTGTTTGGAATTTGGTTTATAATTGCTTTGGAGTGGTGGTTCGAGATGACATTTATGTATATGTGAGTTTGGTTTTCCCTTTGGAAGGTTTTGTATGTGTTAAGGCAGAGATTAAATGTAACGTTTAGGAAATTAACGATGTTTAAGTTGGATGATATGTCGATTTTAAATCCACAAAATTTGAAGGCCTTAATTATTTTTTCTGTAGTTTGGATGTTAGAGGACTAACATGTGTGTGTGTGTGTGTGTGTATAGATAAATACGAAAGAACCGTTAGGTTAATAATCCAAAGTTCTTTAGAATTTTCGTTTTACTTTTTAAAAAAAATTGTGTTCGATACAACCGTGGAGCCTATATTATAATTATTTAAAAAAAATAAATATGATTCCATCGCTACATAAGAGTTCTCATGTTTTAAAAACAGAAGCTAAGAACTTCAATTTCAATTATAGAAATTAAGTTAATTTAAATCAGCTAGTTCTGTTTCATCTTCATGCGAATTTTGGAATAACTAATTTTGAAATTTACGGAGCTTTATAAGGATATACATTCGTAATACTAATTTCTATGGATATGGAGAAAACTAATCATTTAATGAGGGGCGGTAGGTTATTCATTTTCACTGACAACTATTGTATCAACATATTAGTTACTTTAATCTTGATACATTAGTTGTTAGTGATCATGGATACCCTACCGCTCCTTATTAAAATGATTAGGTTTCTCCATATTCATAGAAATTAATATTACGAATGTATATCCTTATAAAGCTCCGTAAATTTAAAAATTAGTTATTCCAAAATTCACTGCAGAATGAAAAAAGAAACCTATATATATATATATATATATATATATATATATATATATATTATACTTCCTCTTACGGGGTGACTAGTATACTTACCAAGGCTGTGAGCGAAATGCTTATTCGAAGGTGGCTAGTCACACTTTTGTCACAATTTGGTAATCGCATAAAACTTATCAGCGGATATACAACTGATCAGATGGAACCGGAATAAGGCCGAGAGATTAACAAGGGTTACCCAGAGATGGCTCGACGGTATTAAGAAAGCTGTAGAGCTGGTGGGACTTGTCTGAGCAACCAGCAATCCACGAACAACTCAGATCTACTACAATCGGTGCATTGTCAAAGTTGGCATCCTGGCATAAAACGGGCCCTTTATCTCGTGAGGCAGATTGATACCTCCATATCGAAAGCTGCCATCAGAGAGGTCGTTGGAAAATGCAAGGAGTGACAGTCCAACGACCCACCTCCTCTGCAATGGCGGAAAGGACAACTGAATGTGAGAAAAGCGTGGAGCTGTGTTGGAATGGACGTCAACCTCCACAATGGTAACTACTATGTGATTGACTGTGGTCCTACCCGGTTCATTATTTGGCGACGCCTGCGTCCACGGGATTCTGCAACCTCACTGACGAAACTGCATTTTGCACTGGACTCTTTAAAGAATTTCTGGATTCGTGGGGAGTCCACCTACAATTTCGCTGCACATACGTCCGATCAAGAAATGGCATTATCGAGCGATGCCACAGCAGCGTCAAGAGAATTACTGCCAAGAAGCAGTATTCTGTAATGAAAGCAGTATATTGACACAACGTGACCCCTAAAAATAATGTGTCACCCTCATCTACGTCAGCCAATATCATTTACCGATACAAAGTCCGGGTAATAGGTATTGACGCGACGCACTCAACTGAACGAGTAAAATAACCAACGGCATACAACCTGGGCGAACGTGTGTTGGTAAACGCCCCACTCAATCGGGGTACACCTCGGTACCGGGTGGGACATATCACTGTAATCAACAGCTTGCACATTATGCTGGTTGATGGAATACCAAAACACATAAAAACTTGCGTCCTTGTGTAGGTTCGAACACATCAGAAAGTGATATCAGCAATGAGTACTCAGGAAGTGAAAGGATAGTCACCATTGGATGTATGGCCAGTCCCTGTTCAAATAGTAAAGACTCTGTACATGAGGTTGTTAAATCAGAGGATTCCTCAGGAGATACGGCTTCTGAACATACCATTCAATCCCCTCCAGTAATCGTCCCGCTCCAGAGAAGCTTAAGATTAAAGAGCTCTACACTTGTGGGTGACCTATGTGACAGGGGGAGTGAAATGAAAGAGAAAATCACCTATCTCAAAAAAGAGTTTGTGTTTTGTGTGTGGTCTGCTGAAGGAAAAATAAAGAAAATTGTTAAATACATGAAAATTGAGAAAATGGCGAAGGAAGGGATCTAATGTCATTGTGCTTGACCTTCGAAAGGCCTACTTGCAAGTAAACATGCACCAATCAATGTGGCTGTTTCAGATGGTGATACTGCCTAATGTGAATGGAATTTGGGCTCAATGTGGTGCCATCGTAGATGTTGTGCTATCTAAGGATGAGACAATTTGCCAAGTGATATCAGCTCACATTGACAACATCTACACCAATAAAGCCATGGTACCTGCTGCACAGGTGAGACAACATCTTGGTGACTTTGGGTTCATGTGTAAAAACCCAGAATGACTGAAGGATGATGCTCATGTGCTTGGCTTGTAGGTTTGGGGAGAGCATAATATGTTTCACTGGAAACAAGTAAAAGAACAAATGTTATACAACCTGGGTGATCATGTGTGGGTTAAAGCCCCACATAGCTGGTGTGTGACTCAGTACTGGGTGGGGCATATCACTGAAATCAGTACGCTACATTGGTTTATGGAATCCCAAGACACATAAAGGACCTGCGTCCATGTGTAGGTTCGAACACTTCAGCAAGTGACACCAGAAGTGAGTACTCAGGAAGTGAAAGGATAGTCACCATTGGATGTATGGCCAGTCCCTGTTCAAATAGTAAAGACTCTGTACATGAGGTTGTTAAATCTGAGGATTCCTCAGGACACGCGTCTTCTGAACATACAATTCGGTCCCCTCCAGTAAACACCCCGTTCCGGAGAAGATCAAGATTAAAGAGGCTTGCCTCCGTGTGTCACGTGCGTGACACGGGGAAGTGTAACGAAAGAGAATATAATCTACCTAGAAAAAAGTTCATGTTTTGTGCGTGGCCCGCCGAAGGAAAAATAGGAAAAAAATGTTTAAAAAAATCGAGCCATTTTAAGTATCAGAAGAACTATGCTTATGTTCTTTCTTGTCTGACAGCCGTGGCCAATCAGAAAAAATGGTCTGTAAATACAAGCCGTTGTTTTGATTAACGAGAGAAGAATTATTTTTGAGCTTCTCAACGTGCACAAGGTTTTCGCGTCAGTTGATTTCAAGTTATAGTGTTTAAAAGTAAGTGTCTACGTTCGTCATTGTTTGTGTATCCATCTTTTTTCTTCGGCGCTTCTATTCTTTCTGTTGAATTATTTTCTTGTGTGCACTGACGTGGGAACATCACCATTATATCGGATTCCTAAGAAAAGACACGATACCCACAGCACCAAGCCCATCGGCGTGAGCACATAGGCACCCCACACCCCAGAAAAAAAAAAAAAAAGACAAAAGGGCCTGATTATTGTATCGGCTTGAATGATCAATACGAAAAGGCAAATAACTATTATCAGTATTCACGCTTTTGATGCGGATAATACAAGAACCATCTCCCTGTTGACCACGGATATTAAATCACGAAAATTAATCGGCTTCAACAGATAGGGAATGGAGGAGGCACTAAAAAGTCTCATTCACCGTGCTTGGTTTTAATGGGGAACTTGAATGTTTTCATGAACACCAACATCGACAGAAGTCGGGGAGCTAGCGGGAAGTTGGGCCATCGTAGCTTGGTTGATCTGACTGTCGAGTTTGGTCGACAGTCAGATCAGTCAGTTTGATAGACACCGGATTGATCACCCTTAAGTGGCCGTCTACCCAGGTAACTAGCTACAAGGATAGAATGTTAACAGGTATCTGCTAGATTGTCCTACGTTCCACTGATTAGGCTTTTAGGACCACAGACTTCTCTGTGCGTGGGTAGCGTTAGACTTTAGGCCTAGAATCACTGGATACTGGAAGTTCAATCTTTCTTACTGGACAGGCAAGACTTCCGGCAGCAGCTAACTTCATTAGTGAATCCAGAATTAGTGGGGTGCTTATTGGGAATAGGTGGTGGGAGAGGCTTAAGTGTAGGACTAGGTCCTTCACGCCGAATATAGCTAGCGGCTCGTACAAGATAACAGAGGCTGGTGGGGTATCCCTAGAGATAGGTCTAGCTTGAGAGGTTCTGGAGTGTGGGGATAGCAAGCGCTACCAGGTCAGGTAATTAGACATATGTTAAACAAGATGCCGTCCGAAGCTGTGAACATGGGCGCAGAATCGCTCAAGGAAGAGATCCGTCGAGGTTCCGATCGATACATTCGCGAGGTCATTACCCCAGAGGGACGTTCCCTGATGTCGTCCAAGGACATGTGCGAGGCATTGGAGCGGCATTTGGTTGGACGGAGGGGCAAGTCCACATTCTCGTAGTGTGTTTCGGGCTCAGCTGGAGAAAAATTAGTCAGAAGTACCGGTAAATAGCGGAGTAGCGGTCGCGACTTGGCTGCAAAGGAGGTTGTCCTTGAAGTGCCATTTACGTTTTCCTCTCATCCTTTATCGGTTGTCTGTATTATCTGTCTCTAAGAAAGGTAAGAAGGGGATCGAGCACTTGTGGGGTGGTCGCAAGCATCACGTCGACAGAGATGTCTGTGCCCAACGTCCATGTCATGGGGACTCGGAATGCCACGCTTGACGAGTCATCGACATGCCTCGCAGTTGGCTTTCCCAACACTGCGCGTTGACAGAGGACTCGATTTTGAAGGAGAGTGTGAGGGCCTCTTTCTCTCGACGTAAGCCCCGGGAGTTTGTTCCTCGAACGTCAAACGGCCAGGAAGTTCATTCTTCGGTCGAGTGACCTTTCTCGGCCTAGGAGTGTCTTGTACCGGGAATTCGTGGAGGGGTCACTAAGGATCCGCTCTGCGATCGGTTCGTCTTGTCGGCGGAAGAGTTGCGCTCTCTTAGACTTGGGCACCAGCGATAGATTACCCCGAGTTTTCGCTTACCTGGCAATTGGTTCGAAATCAGCTATCTCTCAATGACGTAACCATTATCTGGGTCTTGGCGGTGGGACATTGGCTTAGAGGAATCGTCTTCGCACAGTTTCTACCATTGTCTTCGAGTTTGCTCCTTCTGTGATTATATCGGCAAGTTGACGGCTTGTGTCGCTCCAGGAAAGCTCGTGCTCATTGATTTCGCATACGTGTGTGACAATGTGTCGATACGTATTCTGGGGTGAAACGGATCGTGATTCTGGCACTGCTAGCTCTGGCTAGAATGGTGATTTGGACGACGTGGAAGGAGGAAATCTTGCGATGTGAACATTATTCTCATCAGGATCTGGAGATATTCTTTGAGCATCCGCTAAGGATGAAGATGGGAACTGACAGAAAACGTTTGGTATCGACAGATTCTACCGAAAAGTTGGTAACTATGGCGGGAGTGGTTACTTTTTAAAGGCCTCTCTACTAAGTCACAACGGGTTGGTTTCCTGAGGAACCTTCACCTGATTAAGATAGACTCTCCTTGTCTACTGTCTAATGTGAATAAGTGTCGTTCCCAGCCTGTTCCTGGCTTCCTATTTTGTTATGATCCAAGTCGAGATTCCCAACCTCCCCAGTTTGTTTTTTGGCTTTCAGACTGCGTCAGATTTTGATTCTTCCAGGCTCGGATTTATTTTATCCTTCCCTCTCGTTTATCGAGAGATGCTCTTGTTTTTGTCTGAAGACAAAATACAGCGGCCAATCTAAATTTTGATGGGTGGACAATTATTTTTAGTTTGTGTGCTTGTTATAGTTTAGTTCCTTTTCAGGTTCATCCTTCTCATCCTATCATTATATATATATATATATATATATATATATATATATATATATATATATATATATATATATATATATATATAAACATTTGTACATAAATAAATTTTTACGTTATGGGGTGTTTTTGTAGGTTCCCTGAGAATATAGGGGTATTGTGGTATATGTAGTAGTGAATAGTGAAGGATGACTTCTTGTGATGAATGGGTTAATTGTAATCAATAAATTGGTCAGGAATAAGATTAGCCAGGTATAAGATAGTTAATGATGACCAGCCTCGTTCCATTTTCCCCTTTTGGACTTGTGCTAAACTTATTGCATTTTACAATAATAAATCATGAACGACTTTGGAGCTTGGTGAGCGAAAGTGCATTTTCTCTGTTGCGAGGAAAAGTTGGATTTTTGGCTCCGTTTTAGCTATTATTAGGTTGGTGCAAAAATAATGACGTAATAATGTCGTTTTTTGACATTTTTTAACGTCAAAAAAAGGACATTATTACGTCATTATTTTTGCACCAACCTAATAATTTGCCTGTTGAACTGTTTACAACTGCTTTGCCTTTTGGACTTTTCTGAATACGGATTTTCGATTGAACACATTGTTGGCACACGATTTTTTACTGACCTCTGACAGTATTATTTGTTTCAAATCAGTTTAATTGAACTTTATATCAGCTAATACCCCTCAAATTAATTTTCAGGAATGTTTATTTTATTTTTGAAAGATTTTTCAATAAATTCAAGTATATTATGTTGATTGTTGGCAAAAATGACTAAAATCAGTGAAAAAAGGTCATTTGAATTAATTAAAATTAGTTTTTAAATACAAAGAATTTTGCTTATTGAGAGTATTAAATTTAATATATTCACTTGAAATTAAAACTAAAATGATATTATTTTTTTTTATTTTTTAAAATTCATTTTAAAACATAGGTTTCACGTTTCATTAGGTATCTCTCTCTGTTGATATGTACATATATTTTATTTTTTAATCAATACGATCTGTTAACTTTAGCAAATTGATTTTTCGGTAGAAGCGAATATGTTTTATTTATCTTCTAATGCTTTGTTGTCCTTTCCTTCTTTGCATTTAAACACGTCTAATCTATATTTTTTTCTTTCCATTTCATTCACAGTCTGCGATTTCTTCCTCTTTTTACATTTAAAATTGTTTTCTTCATAAATTCCACCCATCTTCAATCTCCTTTTTTTATCTCTACTACAAACAAATCATTCCATTCGACTCAATCTTATTTTCTATTTGCCTCCACATACACGTCTCTTCTTCAGCCGTTCAGAATCTCTTCACTCGCAGACAATCGGTTCGGTTAGTCGCGCAGATTGAAGATTCTTAAAACTTTACTACAAAGTTTCTGAAAAGCAAGGAAACAACAAAATAAATAACAGATAGGAAGTAAAAGTTGTTCCAAGTTTAAACAGTAATAAAATATTCAGAAAGCTTCGAAAGATTTTCACAGCACTCATGAATATATTATTTCTCTCGCCCCCTCGTAACTAAGAGAACAACTATAAAATCAATAAATATAAGTGCATGGATAATAATAGCGACAACCGCTGACGATACTAGAATTACTAGGACTCATTCTACTGATACTATTAAAATACTATTATTAATTCGGATAATAACAAGGAGGAATTCATAATTCTATTAAGAATGGAAATAGAACAATCGATACGACAAAAGATGAAGCAAATTCTTGATATTAAAAGTAATGTTAGTTCTATGGCCTTGACTGATTATGAATTTTCAGGTCGGTCTATTTTCTTTTTTCTCATTCAGATTACAGTATCGTCCTGGTTTATGCAAATGGCTATATGGGAATGTTTTTAAAAAAATATTAAGCCCGAGCCCCAAGGGACCCCACCTTGGCAGTACCTCTCCTGTGGGGATAGGGGTTTATTGCCTGACAACTGAGGCGTCTCCAAAATGGGAAGTACCGAGTGGGTTGCAATTGTCCCCAACGCTATTGCTGTTAAAACCCACTTTAAACTGACCGTGTGTCACATTCGGTAGCGACGTTCGGCGAACCTAAAAATATACATATTACACTGTCCTCTAAGATTTCATGTAAGTTATATATCTTTCAAATATCTTATTGTATTTGAACTGAATTCAGTTACAACCTTGTTTAGCATTGACAAATGTAATCGTGTCTTAAAAAAACACGTAGTTCTGAGCAACAGTATAAAAATGAGAGTTAATTTTAGTGATATTGACTTGTTGCCGTTCCAAATTTTATGCAGATAATCGGGAATCATGTTGTCATAAAAGGTAAAAATTGTCCCGTCCGAATTTCATGCATCTGTTGTAATGATTTACTCTATTTACATGGTACTGTTGTCCGCCTCTTTGATGTTGTTACCATAATTATTCAACCGTATTCTTCCCAGTTCTTTCTCAGGTGTCTATATGTTATACTGCAACACACCTATTCTATAGTTAATAGACTCTCCCACCTATAATAAGTAGGAGTAATAAAAGTAACAAGTCAGTCGGCAGTGAGTTGGTCAGTCAGTTGATGTCGGACGACCGTTAGTCGGATATTTAATTATCAGCTACCCCAACTAGATTACTGCGTCATTATCTATTATATCAAGTTCCTAACGTTTTATACGTCGAGCCTATTTTAGGACCGACTTAGTACAAATACAAACCTCCACTGTGAAACCACTACATAACACTATAGATCCGGGTAATCCTTTATTTAATCTGCGGGGTTAGATTGGTCACCTTCTACTGCCCATGCCTAGGGATATCTTGCCTTATTTTTGTACTGCTCAGTTATTGCTCAGCCTTTTTCCACAGTCAAAATATATATTGAATAGCCAAGTGAAATTTACAATTACTACGTCACCAAATAACAGAATAGTACTAAAATATCTCAAGACATGAACAGTGGAACGAGAATGGTCTAACACCGTAGATTAGATAAAGGGATCAGTTCGAAATTCCCTGTAGGTTACACCTGATGAAGACCGGGGGGGCACAACAACCGAAACGTTATAACAAAGATGACAATAGTCTGCATGCAAATTAAAATGTTGCATATGCATATTTACTACAAGAAAAGCACTAAAATTGCAAAATTCAGTGTGATCTAGTTGCATACAATGAACGACATAATCAAAGAAAATAAGGATATCGTTGACTTTCACTTGACTAATTTTTGTGACGTACGGTGACTGTTAAGAATTAAGTATAACACAAGGCTTCAGTGTTAAGATTAAACAGTGTTTAATTACAACTGCAAATAAATACTTAACAAGAACAAAGAATTAAAAATCAACCGAAGATAATTAAACACTTCACTGAGTACATTGTTAGTAAAGCGTCCGGTAAATCCTAAATCAAAACCCAAATAATCGACGTACAATAATTCACACTAATTCGAGTGGATAGTTCCACTCAATAGTCACTCAACAATCACTGCAGTCAGTAACCTGATACCAGTAATTAATACCACTATTTATACAATTGGCGGAAAAATATATTCATAAGCCCAGAGTGTTACGATCGAACCGCGGTGTCGGTACTTACACATTTTCTTCCTATATGACACTACTGAACGCCAATTCTGAAATGCGCAAGCATACATTTAAGAGTATAATTCGAGGCCAGTTCGGTTCTAGATGTACCTATAACAATGATTCCGTCATTAAAGCATTTAGACGTTTAGTATCCTCGGTATGTTGACAAACTACATACGGCAGCAATGCCTCTGATCTGGAGAATGAATATTTTTAGAAGCGTTGAACATCTTCATTGTTGTTGTTCACAGGTCCATCTGACCCAGGGTCGTAGCACCTGTGAGGCTCCCAGCTTTTACCAAATACTGAAATCCCAAACAAAAGCAACACATTTTGAAAGCATAAAAAATGCATTTTTATAATAAAAATTCCAGCAATAGATTTTTCTATAAAAATAATTACCAACAATAAATACTTAT
Organism: Acanthosepion pharaonis; assembly: GCA_903632075.3. Classification (NCBI taxonomy): domain Eukaryota; kingdom Metazoa; phylum Mollusca; class Cephalopoda; order Sepiida; family Sepiidae; genus Acanthosepion; species Acanthosepion pharaonis. The sequence continues at coordinate 321,876 of CAHIKZ030005497.1, forward strand.
AGCAAAATGAACAACAATACATTTTATCAATAGGTGAAGGCATAAAATGCGTTCAAAATATTTAGATTTCGGCATTAAATAAATCATAGATGTGATGCCACTAAAGAAAATAAACCGAGCAAATAACATGAACTATCTTTCATGACATGAATCCATATAATATCCTACAATTTCATAACGAAATCAACTGTATTCCAAATTATTTGTTCAGCATAAAACACACATCACGTCCTCTAGTAATTCTGTCCACACAAGTATAGTCTCTTGTGTATTCAATATTGAAAGCAGAAAAACATGTTTTCATTACTTCAAAACTCCCAAGAATATTCAATTTCGGCATTAAATGACCCATAAGGTGTTGATATGCCGTTATACAACAAAATCAAATCAAACGTCGAAGACAATTAATCTTATTAAATGTGTCAAATATGGCCGAAGATATTGTCTGAAAAAGTGCTATTCACAGAAAAGTATTAACCTACAATTCGCACTGGATCCCCATTGGCGTCTTACACTGGCCATAATATTCATATTAATAGTGCTGTATGGATTCTCTTTCTGGGAATCTGTCCCATTGGGTTCCTTCGGCTGATTATTTTGTAAAGTTCGCATTGTTGATCTGGTCTTTGTCCTATGTTTGTTCACACCCATTTTTAAAAATCAATGGTCAAGGATCGTCTGAAATAAAAAGAAACAATATCAACTGGTTTTAACTGGTTTCTAAAAAATGATCTGCCTTTTCTTTTTCAAGGATGGATTTTTACGCTCAAGACAACCGAAAACAACAAAAACAAAGTATGAGACTTCCATTCCTAAGTGAGGTTCATTAAATCAAACTCTGACTTTGGATGCAGGTAACAAACATCACAAGATTTGGCTTACGAACCTTCCATACTTCTCAAAAGTCCAACTGTTTTACTGTATGTATGGATCAGAAACTTGGGCATTATCTGTTCGTCTTGAAGGACGACTGGATAGAACATATACAAATCTACTTAGAAAAATGCAGAACATCAGTTGAAGATCACATGCAGCGCTTAATACTATTTATTGACAACTGAGACCACTCTCTCTTAAACTCAAATAAAAACTATTACAGTTTATCTGCCACTGTCACCGAGCGGACGGGGATATTCTTTCATCCGTGCTCCTATGGCATCCTTCTGGAAGCGACTTCTCACGAAAATTGACTTTCCTAGACACCATAGCTAGGGACTCAGGGGATCTAGGGACTGGAATGCCGGGCCGAAAAGTGTGGAAAGTGATTGTCACCGGAGTTCCGACCAACCATAGGGAGGTCGAATGATGATGATGAAGATGTTTATTGACATAACTCTCTTGAATCCTCTCAGTTATAGTTTTTATTCTGCAATTTTCTTTATTGCTGGGATCTTTTCACAGAAGTGAATCACTTCTGGCTCAATTCCAGAATTTCATTAACCCCTGGTGCAAATGATTTCACCTATTCACAAATACAATCACTTTTACTGCCATAAACACTGTTTGATTTGGCTCTTCGGCCACTTTCCATATTTGGAAATAAATTCGTAGTAAAATTCCTCCCACGAATTCAACATTACTTTTTTTTCATTAATCTGCTAATTTATCTGTTTTTTTTTCCGTTTCTATTTTGTTAATTGAATACTTTCACCTTTTCCAAAAACAATCATTACGGCTAAGATCCGTCATTTTACACACATTGTAGCTACCCACCCTCATATTCCTTTCCTATGCCGTTGATGCAAGTTCGTCTCGAGTAGCATCTTCCAGCAAACCGCTGCTTTTTGGAACTGACACCCGATGACTACAATATTAACCTGTTTAATTTTAGGGTTAACTGTTATCTTATTCACATAAAAATTTGCCTCTTACTCTGTAACACTCTACCTTGAGTGGCCTCCGGTCTTTGTACAGAGTGAACACCACTGTCAAAACAAAAAAAATAAAACTACCAGACAAGAAATTCTTAGATGAATTCTATCTTACTACGGTTGTCCTTGCCATTTATCGAAATGAGTTGTGTCTGATGCGGGAAATAAGGCACCAGTAAGCTTTTAGTGATTTTGAGGGTTGGTAATGAATTGGTTTGGCTACTGGAATGTGAACGATTGCGTTAAACTAATCTTCCATCTTCTTCCATTTAAATTCTGAAGGCCAACATTCAGTCATGGCTTAAAGAGAAGACTGTGATATTCAACTGGGATCCATTTTCCTGCACCCTAAGTCTTGAGCATTATGAGTTCGTCGCATTATTTTGTGGATATAAAGCCTCGTGGTTTGGAGCTTTGTTTAAAAGTGTTTACGATTTGTATCAAAAAACGAATTTTTCAAGTTATTAGATATTTGGGAAATCATTATCCGAGAGGACATTCTAAAATTAACTTCAGTAACTACGGTTGCTGCAAATCATTATAAAGAGTAGCAATTATATCAACAGATATTACGTAACTGCGTTCCACACAGACTGTCATCTCTTTGAATAAATTATTGTTATTTATTCTATTCTATTTTAATACATACCCTCGCATTGATTTTAAAGATAAAAAGCAGAACAGTCAAAAATATATTCAGGCATAAGTTACATGCGTTTTTTTTAAATATTCTACGCAAACCAATAGTTTTATTGACGTCTCAATCATTGTTATTGCATTTTCTTTTTTGCGTAAAAATGGGAACGCACTAGACTTATGGTATCTTTTAAAATTAAAATTCTAGACTATAGTCACTTCTTAAATATAATGAATGTCAAATAACCTATACAAATGAATGATAATACTTTCATAAACCAAAAAACAATTTTATCTTTTGCTGCCTCGATCCCCGTTCATCTTTTATCCCCCCCCCTTAACAGTCTTCTTTTCACTTTCACTCTCTGTAACTCTCGCCTTGTTTGGCTTGAAATGCTTAAAAAAAGAATTGAAACATTGTTAAAAGCCTGATGTCCGGGAGTTATAAAACAAGGAATTATAAATTAAGCTTCTTATTTTCTTATTCGGTTTTAGCAGGAAATTACATTTATTATAGGAAAAGATTCGAGAAGGTCAAAGAGCGTAAGTTAACATTTAAAATGATGAAATAATTATTCAGGTATATAATGTGTGTAGTCTCAATCGAATATGACATTAAAAAATCTCTTGAATTTATTTATACCGAATTTTGTTTGCATAATAAAGCCAGTCATTGGCACTTAACTTTACCAATATTTTTAATGATATATACAGAAATGCATATTCATTTACCCTTTGAGGCAATCGTTTACATACACATGCACGCAAAATCTATACATGAGGTCGGAAGCTACTATCACATTCAGTTGGAACAAAAGTTCGTCGTTGGCGTTTGAACACGTGATTCCATTTCGCAGCCGATTAACATGTATAACATACATTTTCGTTAAGGTGACATTTCAAAGTGATATGTCCTGTGTGTATTGAGTTTTAAATTAAAATTGGATAATGGAAGAGGCTGAAGAACGAGTCTTAAAGACCAGGATCGACAATGACCACGTCGAAATGAAGATGAAATGTAATCTTGACTACAGGACACGGGGGTATCGCAGAAATACTCCACATCTCATGAACTTGCCAGACATTTGAAAGCACTTGGATACGTAAATCGACATGGTTGGGTGGCTCACAATTTAACGGAAAATAATTTAATAGGACGCAATTTCATCTGCGATTCTCTGTTCAAAAGAAAAAAAAAAACAAAAAAAAAGACACATCTAAAAGACAGATGCTAGTCGATGAAAAATGGATTCTTTACAATAGGGAGTGGGAACCGTTCTGTAGAAAGGCAATTGAGCTACCGTTAGCCCTTCCCAAATATCCTTTATTTTCGAAGAAGGTGATGTTGTGTATCTGCTAGAATTGGATATGCATTCCGAAGTTCATCTTCAAAATTAGGCGTTAAGTTTAGACAAGTACTGTGCCCAATTTTACTGATGACATCAACCAATTGAATAAAAGCTTCCGGAATAGTCAAATCAGAAATATCGTTGTCTATTGGGATAACGTCAGATTTCACATGACTGCTGACCCGGCAAAAATTCTTACAGCTTAACTGGGAAACCTACCCTAAAACAGCCACATACACCTAGCATTGCACGTTCAGATTTGGATTTATTTTGATTTGTACAATATTTTCTTAATGGAAAGAACTTAATTTCTCTGGGAAAACACTTAGACCAGCTCTTCTTCTTCCAAGTTCTTGGAGGAGTGGATCCTGAAGCTGTCTCATAGATGGTCTTTCATAGATGTTTGTGGAAACTAATTGCATGTGTATTTGAATAAATCTATTTACACATATCTGAATATTGTCTTTGAAATTCACATAAAAACGCAAGAAACATTTGTTCAGACCCGATAGATTGAGATGTTAGCAAATGAAGGCAAAGTACTAAGCATAAACTACAAGAAGACAGAATGAATGGTCGTCAGCAAAAGGATGAGCCCAAAATGCAAATTACAGGTTCGTAATCAAGCAGATGCAGAAATTTAAATATCTGGGAAATGTTCTAACAGATGACGGAGAGAGCAACACTGAGACCCGAAGACGTATTGGGATGGCCAAAAACGCTTTGCAAACACTAAGAAGAGTATTAAGGGACAGGGAAATTTCGTTGAAAACAAAGAAAAAAGTACTGAACTGTGAGGTTATATATGTCTTCCTGTATGGCAGCAAGTGCTGGACAATTTGCTCAAAGATGAGACACGAAGCAACAAAAATGTGGTTCTACAGAAGGATATTGAGGATACTACGAGCGGATCATATGAGCAACGACGAGGGCTTTGAAAGAATGAAAACAAAATGAATATTATACTTAACATCAGGAAGATGCAGTTGGAATTTCTGGGACACGTAATGAGGTAAAGCAATGCGTGATGTACTTGAAGGTCTTGAGCAAATGGATGGTACAACAGGGTTTGGAAGAAATAACAAAGACAAAACGTAATAAGAGCTAAAAGGAACAGGAAGATGTGGATGGCCATTATCGCATACGTCCTGAAGGGACACGATACATAAAGAAGAAATGGTTTAGAAAGTGCGTCATATCTTTTGCCTGATTTGTAGGCCCGAATATCTTTAGTTCTAATTTAATTTCTTCACCATAGTCCAAATATAAGGATGTGTAGTGCAATTCAACACACACACACACACACACACACACACACACACACACACATATATATATAAATATATATGTATATATATATGAATATATAAACACACGATCTGCGTTTTATAATAAGTAAGATATATATATATATATATATATATATATATATATATATATATATATATATATATATATCTGTGTGTGTGTGTGTGTGTTTATATTTTGGATCGGATTTCCTACATCTTTCAACTGATTTCGACAAAACTTCACAGGAATACATAGAATTACCTTGCGGTGGTTCTAACACTGCCCAAAATTGGAAAAAAACACAATTGTTTTTCCACGAAATCATTTTGAAAACACGATTAAGAGGCATCACGAGAATGAAAGGGGGACAACTCATATCGAGTTATACTTATTATAAAAACCCAGGTTGTGTGTGTGTGTGTGTGTGTGTGTGTGTGTGTGTGTGTGTGTTCGTTTATATATGGGATCGGATTTCCTACATTTTTCAACCGATTTCAAAAACTTCACTTTTTTTTTTGGCAGGTAGTGTTTTTATTGTCTTGGACACTTTTTTCTTTTTATTTTACATTCAGAATGCTTTAAAATTCCATTTACAAGACAATTGTTTATAATAAAATTCTATTCAATCGGTAGACTCATAAGGATTGAAAACAATGTTTTTGTTTGAGTTTGGGTTTGACCAATTCGTAAAAAAAAAAAAAAAAAAATAAACTAATTAAGACATGCGTGTCCGTCAACCTTAAACAATAATCTTTGTTAATTTTATTTTTCCGTCTTTATGATGGTCGATACTTGATCTATGTGTTACTGTAACAGCCCCGGGCAACGCCGGGCTCTACTGCTAGTATATATATATATATATATATATATATATATATATATATATATATATATATATATATATATATAAACGTAGCATTAATATAATAAAATTTAAAACGCCTGAAATTGTTCCATGAACATACACCCAAATAGGTAAAATAAAATCCGAGAAAATTAATTTTTATGAAGTATTTTTGGTTTATTTTCGTTTTTTTTTTTTTTTACTGAAACTATGAAAATGAAAACACAACTTGTTTCCATCATGAAAATAAAGAATAAAAATACAGGGAAATAAAAACAGATCTTGTGTGATTAAATATATGTTTAACAGTATGAGAGTCCTTGAAGAATTCCCTGACAAATTCAATTGTACATTCTTTGCACCAAGACGTCACTATTCTTGCTTATTTTCTCTTCGTGTAGTACCGTATATACTCACCTATCATGCGACGTTTGAAGACCTAATTTTGAAGCTAATTTTAAGAGATACATACAAGAGATATAAAATTTGCATGTGTACTACTGGCCCTGGCTATGCCATTGACCAAACTATATATCCATTCACTGTAGTCAAATTAGCTTCAAAATTAGGTCTTCAAAGGTCGCATGATACGCGAGTATATACGGTATATAGGCTGGAATAACACTGTTTTTGGTTTGTTCCACCAGCTTTATTTGCAGGCAAATATTCCAAGAGATTAATGAATCCTAGTAAATATAGTAAATGTCTTGAATCCTAGAATTGCCAATTAGTTATTTAAACTCAAATCATGAATGATGCCTGTATCGTTGGAAAAAAGTTTGAATCATCAATTGTCGATATCCGCTGATCTTCAGTGTGACATCAATCGATGTTACTCACTGTTTAATGGATAATGTTACTTTTTTCTCTCTCCAGGAAATGACGTAATCTCATGAATAATAATTAGCAGTTTACACTCAAATCATGAATGAGTTATATTACCAGAAAACGTTTAAATCATTTGATATCTCCTTATTTTGAATGAAACATCAATTGATGATGACCATCATTTAAGGGTTAATATTCATTATTTACTGTTCATCATTTATACATTAAAAAATTATGATTTTCTGTCCATAGCTTTCTCGTATCATTATTTTTGGACAAGTCGTTAAATACGCAGGCGAGAAATTTATTGTTGCGTATATATCCATTTAACTGTTCAAAGTGAGTCTACCACAAAGAAACCTCAAATGCAGCAATTTCTTAAATTATACTCTCTATAAACTAAAGAAACCAAACAGTAAATTTTTTCACAGCAGTGTGTATATGTTAAAGCATTGTAGATCTGTGTATTTAATTCTTACACTTTCGTGTGTGCGTGTGTGTTTGTGTGTGAGAGAGAGAGAGAGAGAGAAAGAAAGACGGAAAGAGAACAAAAAAGAGAGAGAGAAAGAGAAAGAAAAAGAGAGAAAAACAAAAAAGCGAAATAAAAAGCGAGGAAGAAAAAGAGAGAGAAGGAAAATAGAAGGAAAAAGTAAGAAAGAATGATAGAAAGAAAGAAAGAAAGAAAGAAAAAGAGAGAAAGTGAGAGAGAGAGAAAGAAAAGAGAGAGAAAGAAGGAAATGAGTGAGAAAGAAAAAGAGAGAGAAAGAAAAAAGCGAAATAAAAGGCGTGAGAGAAAGGAAAAATAGGGAGAAGGAAAAGAGAAAGAAAAAGAAAGAATGAACTATAGAAAGAAAGAAAGAAAAAAGATAGAAAGAGAGAGAGAAAGAAAAGAGAGAGAGAGGGAGAGAAAGAAAAGAGAGAGAGAGAGAAGTAAAATGAGTGAGAAAGAAAAAGAGAGACAAAGAGAAAGAAAAGAAAGAAACTCAAACGCAGATAAAATGTAGTCGTATCAACTCTAGCCTCGGGTTGATTTTCGGCACTTTTTTTTCTTTTGATTTAAAGAATCAGGAAAGGTGTGATAGAAAAGTACTTGGGAGTGCCTTGTAATCTTGATGCTCGGATGTGGTTGAAAACGGCAATCATTGCTGCATTACAACGGTGCTTGTTTTGGAGAAGAAAAAAAAAACATGAAGGAAATCAGAGTTGCCGAAAGTTGACTGTCGACAGCAATGGGTGTGTAATTTACGTCGAATTGCAGCTATCGATGCCAAGGTGTCCGGCTTTTTCAGACGATGGAAGAAGGAATGTCGATTCTCTGACATTTGGGACGTTCCCCAAGTGACAAAGGTAGGGGAACTGCAGAAAGGAGGGAAAGAACGAAATACAAAGTTGGACATACGGCGCCTTAAATGTAATCATCGTCGTCGGACCCCCCCCCAAAAAAAAAAGACCAGACGAAACAAATAAAGCCGGTGGCTTACGGCCATACTAGGTTGAAACACCGGTTCTCGTATGATTACCGAAGTTAAGCAACATCGAGTTAAGCAACACCTGGGGATATCAGGTGCTATCAGTTTTGATGTGCGGGTGATGTATTAGATAACGGCTCGGAATTGGAAATCGAGGTGCCAAGTTCCTGCCTGGTGCATTATATTCAGGTATGCCCAAATAATCTTAGGAAAGCTATAAAGCCACCTTTTCTTTCTCCCCAGATATGGGTTAATTAGAACTTGTATCAGTAAAAAGTAAAGGTCTGTCAAAAGAATTCTTACGATGTAAAACTTTCTGGCTTTAAATAACCTGCAAAGGTTTGATAAACAATAAAAATACAAATCCATCAAAGAAAAGATGGAAATAATAAATATAGGAAAATGGTACATTATTCGGACTATTGTCTTCATCTTTGTCGCCATATTTATTACAACGTTTCGGCCGTTGTACGTTCCGGCCTTCTTCAGGTGGTTGGGATGTCGGACTGAACCCTTTATTTCGCTCACTGGGGTAGACTGTTCCAGTTCCATGATGATGGATGTCAGTTATCAGTTATCTCCTGTTAATTCCCCTCTGAAAATTCTCCACTGCCTTAACCGGGTATTGAACTCACACTCTTTGTGTCCTGTCAATGGATCTAACCAACGCCTTTATCCACTGTGCCATGTGTCCTTGAGGCACGTGGAACTAGAACAGTGAGCGAAATAAATGGTTCAGTTCGACATTCCAACCACCTGAAGAAAGTCGGAGCGTACAATAGTCCGAATAATGTAAATAATGTACATAATACCTCATCTCAGAAATATAGACAGGAAGATGGTAATAGTAAAATTTGTTGTTTCGATTCATTGGCTAAAAAAAATTGTAATTGTCGTTTGAAATTTATTAATTATTTTGTATTAAAACAGTTTTTTTCAGGAAGTTAGAATTAAGTCTAGATTAACTGTTATAGCTCTTTATTTAAAAAAAAATATTTTTGTAAGTGTGGAAAGTTGCAGAGAGTAAAGTATAGAGTCGGAAAAGAAATGGAAGAAAAAGAATGAAACAATAGCATTAAAAGATGCCAAATGCAGTAGAATGAAAGTTAGAAAAAAGAAAAATGGGATGGAATACAAGTATAAAAAGCAAATAAAATGTTAAAAACCTAATTGCTGGCTGCTCTGTTAGGCGTATAACCATCTATTAGTGTTGCTAGATAATCCCTGCACAATATTCCTGTTCAGAAACATTTTATGCCTTCAATACCAACCCGTGGTTTACAATCGGACAATGCTGAGTATGGGCGCGTGGCTGTGTAGTTAGAACGTTCGCTTTCTTACTATGAAACCCGGGTTCGAATCTCATCATAGTCGATTTGTCAGGAAGGAGAACTGATATTATCGATCTTTTTAAAGTGACTGAAAACCATACTCAAACTGAAATTGGGTAAGCAGAACCCTTGGAACGCCTCGATATCTGTGCTAGCACAAAGCTACATGTCATCGTGATCGAGGGCTTGAGTGTACTGGCCTTGTTCAGATTGTTGATCACGCTAGATAACACGCTCTCTCCCAGAAACTGTAACTAAGGTCTGTTCAGCATAGTTGGAGTATAAACCACAGGTTGGTTCTGTGGGTGTTGAACAAACACAAATGTGCCTGAGCGAGCGTCGTCAATAGGGATTGGCTAGCCTCCCTAATAGTCTGGTATCCTCGAATACGAGTGGCCAGCTATTACGCTGAGTAGACCTCTGTTACAGTTATGAAGATAGAGAGAATAATCTGCCATGATCATTACACTCAAACCCTCGGTCACGATGACATATAACATGCAAGAACAATCCTCAACGGATCCCGGACAGTGTTTTGGTGAGAGTCGAACTCGAGGCTCATGCTCGGAGCGTTTTTTTGCAAAATTCATCCAATGATGACACTGTAAGCATTAATCGTAATGCAAAGTAAATAAGATATAAATTAAAGTTAGATACAGTTGTAGGAATGATAAAACTCGAAAATAGGATATCATTGAAACAGCTACTTTCTCTCCAATGTGACGTAACATCCCTTGCCTGTTATACACATATTTTCAAGGCAACTGCTTGGCGCCCAAAGTACATGAATTTAAGCGTGCTACAAGATTGGGAACTAAGTCTTACTGTTTTACTTGTGAACTAGTTAGATGCAAACGCCACTTACAGATTTTTCCTTGCACTTCTCACCTGTGGAAATCACTTCCGATTTCTGACTTCCCTGATAACTACAATCTTCAAAAATTTAAAAGCAATGTCAATCGCCACCGTTTGCTTTCTGTTCCCATTTTGTCCTTTCTTCGAACCATACTATTTTCAATCTTCTCATTCTCTCTGATTTCTACTCCCTGTAACCCTCTAGTGGCATTGTCTCCTTGCTTGAGGTGAAATGATTAAAAAAAACTGAAATAAAAAGCAAGTGGATTGAAGGAAAGTTAAAATGCAGAAGAAGAAAAACTAGCAAGAAAAAAATGTGGTAAAAATGAAAGAAAACAAAATGAAGAAAAAGAAAGAATGTAATAAAAATGAACGAATAACGAAACAAAAGAAACAAAGAATTAATGGAGCATGAAACATTAAGAAAGTCTCTAAAATAAAGAACTTATTAGGTTTGATAGCCTTAATGACGATTCTTTCAAACATCACTGGCAACTAAATTAACATTGCGATAGTGGCTCTAGGGAGGCACGCTGGAGTAATGGATAGCGTGTCGGATTAAGGAATTGTAGAGCCGAGTTCGAATTCCAGTCGAATCCATTACATTCACTTACGTGCTAATACCCTTGAGAAAGGTATGAGTCCTCTTTTTCTCCCTCCCAGCTATGGGCAAATAGCAGGAGAGACCAGTTTCTATTACTTTGAATGGCGACTGGTCTACCGCAGAAAGAAATGGCAACCTACTGCGGGAAAAATCTACCTGATCAGTCATGTATTGAAAGACAATATTGATCGCCAGATATTGGCTCTGAAATAATTATCACAGGTAATAATACCAACGTCCATGGCAGTAGCTGAAAATTGTGAATGCATTAGCTTAAACCAGAATATAATCAAACGAAACATCACTGGTAGAAAACAAATGCCCATTATCATTGATTGAATCCTGGAGCCACAATGCAGTTTAGATCAAAGGTATTTCTAATTTCGTATCGTTATAGGAATATGTTTTCCTCAAAGATTATTATTTTTCTATGCGCCTATTATAGGTGATAATGTCTCTCTACATTTTCCTGCCATTTGTATTTGTTAATCTTTTGTGTATCTTTCGTACATTTTTGTCCTCAATTAATTTACTGAAGCTCGTTCCGTTGATTATGCGCTGTTTTACTCTGTGCATCTTTCTTTCCACATGTCCCATGAGTAAACAATTTCTAAGCCCCCTTTCCTCATTATGTGCAATAGAAATTTCAAATCTCTTCCTGATTTACGTAGGTTCGTTTTATTTTCATTTCCTCTAAAACTTCGGCGTTGCTCGAATGATCAGTCCATAGAATTCTCAACATAGAATCAAATTTCTGGTGCAGTGAGGAGATTGCCCGGAATATTCACTACCATACAGGAAGACAGATATAACATAACTCTTCAATATTCTTTTCTTTCTTTCTAACGAATGTTTTAAATACTTTGCTTAGTTTTTGAAAGGCATCTTTTGCTATTCCAATGTAGTTTCGAATTTCAGTATCCACAGTTTTCTGTTATAAAAATTGTTTGATTTTGGTATCTAATTAAAATAATTATATCGATCGAAATATTTGTTCACTATATGAATGGTGTAAAATAAAATTAACGAAAAAATTATATATATATATATATATATATATATATATATATATATATATATATATGTTTTAAAGGAACAACTATACTAAGTGGTTCATTTGATATATGTGCATGACGACTGTGGAAACTATGAAAATTTAGGTTGCAGGACAAACTTAGTTATATATGTATTTATTAATATATACTTGATAGTTCTGTTCAATTTCATTGAGCGTTGCTTTGTTTGCACAATAAATTAAATTAAATAAATATTTATGTGTCTGTACGCTATCGCACACGTATACATTTGCTAATATCTTGTTATTTATTTTTTCTTCACGCCCATCTCTCTCTCTTTCTCTCTCTCTCTCTCTCTCTATAAATATATATATATTTATATATATATATATATATATATGATAGAGAGAGCATATCTATGTGAAAGAGTTTCCATTAAAAAATATGTTAACATTTACAAGAGGCCTTTTAAATTTTGATACGCACAGAACTAACTGAGGGCAAGAAGGACAAAAGGGAAACAATGTATCACCTAACTGGCGAGCTTGATGAGTGAATAGATGGCGGTACAGAACTTGGGAAAGATAGCAAAAAGCCAAAATTATTAAGAGCTACAATGACAGAAAATTGTAGAGAGTCATGATCAGCAGTGTCCTGAGGGGACAGGCCAAAGGGAGATGACGGTTGACAGTTTCTGGCATATACGAATGTACATTGGTATTTTTATTTTATTTCCTTGATTCGGATGAAGAAAATATTAATAGGTAGTGATTAATTGATTGGGTTTTTTATGGCTAATCAACCCATTGCAAGTTATTTAGATATTTATTTTAAAAACGTAAGATGTGTTTTTTAAAAATTATTGAACAGTACAAGTCTTACTAAATAATCGATACCTGGGAGAGGAAAAGATGATTCCCAAGGCTATTTACACGTAAATGAATATAACTAAGACAATGAGAATTAGAACTCGGCTCTGCGATTAACAATTCTCAGCCATTACCTATTATCCTATTATCCACAAATCCAAGCTAGCAGCATCTGGTATTCCATAGTTGTCGCTCATCTAGGTACTAACCAGGCTAGACGTTGCTTAACTTCGCAGATCGTACGGAAATCGGTGTGTCAACGGGATATGACCGTAACCCCGGAGACAAATTGGAAAAATCAGATCTCGTTTTCTTATCACTTAAAAATATTCCTTAATATTAATAATCCCTTCGCAATTGAAGAAAACAAACGGGTTTAAATATTTTTGCAAGTTAACGTTTAGATATTAAATGTCTAAATATAGCTTTTTACCTTGAAAGTTCACCTTAAACAGAAGGAAAAATAAAATATTAAATGGAGTTAAATTTGAAGAAATCCTAAAAAGTTCTTTATTTTCTTTAGCTGTCTCGCTGAAATCAATATCAGTTAAATAAAATAAGAACCTATAAAAACATCGGTATTCGAATTAAAAGCACGTAAGATTGTCGTTGATCAAAAATAGAAATAAATCAATAAAAACAACCTTGTTAGTTACAAAAAGAAGTAAATCAACTAAATGTAATACCAATGTCGAATGGAGGTTGCTTTAATTTTTATTAATATATCGATTAATAATTAGCAGCCGATTCTTAATTACTTCTATTGATCGATTCACATCACAAATGATTTTATATAATTTTTGTATAAAAAAGTATAATTAAGTTTCATTCAAAAATAAAATTAATAATGAACATTTTTTTTCATTCGAAATTATTTTTCGTTTCGTCAATTGACCTTTATGCTAATGATGGAAAGATTATCTTGACCAACAAGCACGTCAGAATTTGGATATTTTTTTTATAAACTGCAATTCATGGCACTTATTCGACTATGCTACGTTATTAACATATCGGGAGTAACAGCAAAATTGTCCAAATCATGTAACAGTAAAATTGTTAGATTAAAAGCTTTGAATCGTTGTATCATAGAAATGATATCTTACTGGATTTCTCCGAGGTTTTTATAACACTACTGTACTCTACTTTCAATAATAAGGATATAATTAGATTTAAGTTGAAATCATCATCCGTCTTCCTGTTGTGGCCTCCTGATCCAGTTTTCTTCTCTACTGTTCTTTCTTTCTTTTTTAAATTGTTCACTGTTATATTGATGGTTCTTGAATAAACTTTGAAGATGGAAGCTAGAGTATGAATGTTGGTACCATTACTGAAGGTCTGGATGATCTTTTTTCTCTCGCTATTGCTGAGATGGGAAGACACAGTGGGACTGACATAAAACGATTTTAACCTGTTCTCTTTCTAATTGAATAGGGGTTTTTTTTCAATGATTCTTACGGCAAATGGTGTCAAGATGGCTAAACGGCTTATCTGAAAACCTGGGAAAAAGCAAATCAATAAGTTTAGTGTTTTTTTTAGATATTAAACATTTTGTGGGATGGACAATTATGCTCTTACACGATTTGGGTAATTTTGCTGTTACAACTGGTATATCCTCCTGGCATTAGATTAAACGCTTTCTTTTTCTATATAGCGGTTTACTAAGCATAATTCAGTTTGGGCACAAGGCCGAGATTACGCAGCACCCAGTGAGGATCGAAGTCACTACTTGTAATTGATCAAGCAAGACATTCATGCTGAATATTAAACCACATCGAAGCGCCTTTCTTTTCTTTAAGTCTAAACTATTAAAAAAAATTGAAAATACAATACTTCACTGAATTTTTTTTCACGTTTCCATCTTCAATAAAAGAAATACCATTTCTAGTCGAGTATAGTGTGAGTTTCGACGATCGTTTTTACCCTCCAAAATAGGGTGACGCACTATACAAAGGTTAGAGGTTAAAATCGTAAAAAACGGGAAATTTTTGCAGCAGAGATTAAAATTCATTAAAAAATTCCAGGATTCACACTATACATAAAATTGGCTTATATCCGAGGATGTACTGTATGGATTTGCAGCAAAATGGACACAATTTCTAGAAAAAAGATGTCGACAGTTTAAAAGGATTTTGGTTAGGCAAATATAAAAAGAGACTTTGTGCCGGTTGATATATCAGTTAAAGACTTAGTTGAGAATAATTTATAAATATTCTGCAATAATAATAATTACAAATGGGAATACTTTTCTTTCCACTTACAATTTAAATGGCGTGACAGTACCGTAATAGTGTTCTAAATTTGTTTTAATACTAAAAACGAATTCTTGATGGTACAGCGAGATAGAACCACATCACGAATTTACGACTTGCATCTACTATTCCGCGACCGTTATCATCACATAGATAACTTCTATGTAAATATAACAGAATATCATCTTTGATTGTGAATATCCTTGCTTAAATGTCCATATAACCACTCTGAAAATGGCTCATCAGAGCCGAAAGCTTAGATCAAGGAACAGCATAATAAAAAATATTCATTTTTTAGACAAGTTTTGTGTTCATTTTCTCCTGAAATTAAAGCAACTATACAAAGTTTAGAACGGGTTATAATCAAATATAGGAGACATTCATTGTCTGATAAATTTAACAATATATGTTTGAAAAAATATATATGCGTATTTAGGTTCAGGTACAAATAAAATATATCTGCAAAACGACTATATGAATAAAGACATAAGGAAAGCTTTTCTTTACCAACGTGATTCGTCCGCTGATGGATTCTATCAAGTTAAACATAAGGATTTTACTTTGCAAAATTTCGACCATTGTGTCCTCCAGCCTTCATCAGGTGTTTGTTGATCTGGGTAATCTTTAAACTGACACATTTTTTCCTATATTGTAACCATTTAGATTAAAGTTAATTTTTTAAAATTTCAGGTGAAGACTTTGAAACCTTCGATTATAAGTCAGTGTAATTTCCACTTTCTAAAATTATAGTATAGTAGCAGCATGGCCCGGCGTTGCCCCTGCTTGATTCAAAAATCGTACGACTTATACAGCAATTTTCTTGCATGAAAAGGAAAAATGGAATGCAGTTTGCGTATCACTGGCTGAGGACTTCAGTGTAGACCACATTTTCAGCTTTTTGCGAGGGTGAATAAAGGAACACATCCTCGCGCCTGCCGACCCGAGAGCAAGCAAAGTTGGCCGTCTGAGAAGCACTGCTCCTCTCAGTGTACACCAATGACAGACAGCGTTTGTCCTTGGTCCTTCAAACCCTTCAAATGGCCCCTTCACATGGTGACTCCCAATGGCCTCGTCATAAATCCGGTCAGATTTAGCTGAAAACCGGCATGCGGTTCAGGTGCAATCTGAGCGTATCGGTTTTTGGATTTTATCGATTTTCCGCGCTGTTTAGGGGTCCGTGGTCGTGAAACTTCTGGGCAACACTTCTAATGGTAGACTCTAAGAGGGTGTCAAATTTGGTTGTAATGCAATCATTCCTTCTGTAAGCAGATTTTTTCGATTATCGATTTTTTCGGAACCTGAGTCCGAACTCAAAAATCGGGCTCGGTCATATCCTTACGGCAGCCATTTGCAAACGTATGGTGAAAACCGCATCGAAATCGGGTGAGAAATGCGGCCTGGGGGAGGTAACAACGCCCACGACACACACGCAGACAGACAACATGAGAAATATAGATAGTAGGTAATTATAGCTTAACAATACACAATTAAATGATAAGTTTCTCTACATTAATTCTATTAACATTGTATCCGTACCTTTTGATATCGAGCACTTCATGACAAAACCCTGCCTGCATAAAATACCTTTCCACTTTTAAACAACGGAAAAAGTACCAGGAATTTTATCACATAAAAACACTTATAATTTAATAATTTATATATATATATATATATATATATATATATATATATATATATATAATCAGATATAAATATTTTACATAAGATAATGTTCAACATAAAAGTTAATTTTTTTCACATCGAAACTTATTGAATTTTACTCAAAAGTTATGGAAGTGATTCCAGGTACGTGATAAGTCATTGAAAATAAAGTGGAATGTATCCCGAGACCCATAAACACTTACGAGTCTTTCCTGCGAAAGATAGTCTAGCAGATAGTCTTCAGTGGTGTTTCCTGGGCAAGATAGTCTTTAGTGTTGTTTCCTAGGTAGGATAGTGTGGCACAACTCAAACACCCTGCCTTTGAACTCAGTTATTCCTTCACTTAAATCACTTACCACACATGGCTATATAACACAGGTTGTCCTGCTATTTACCCATAGCTGTGGGGAGAAGACATGGATTCATATCTTTTCCAGGGACATTAGCACGTCAGTGAATATAATGAACTCCTCAACTGGAATTCGAACTCGGTACTCTGATTCCTCAGCTCACAGCGCAATACATTAGTCCACCATGAATGTGTAACTGAATAAAATATAATTTTACTTCGTTTTAAAGAATACGCTTGATAAACAAAAGCGATAATTATTTATTATTGCATTTAATATTTATTAAAGTCATCCTCAACCTTTTTTTCCATCCACCGAAAAACAACTGTATAACACAAAAGGCATAATTCAATGATTTACTTGTGGCTGCGCAATGGTCTGTCGTTTTATTTCTGTTGCTTATGTAGGTGTGTTTCCTAAGCTACACTAACGTTAGTGATGATCATTACTTTTATTCATTTTGCAAGCAGAAAGAAAAAAATAGACTGTTGTCTAGTGGACAAGGTGTAGAGACCGGATAGTTATTTTTAATCTGGTTATCTATTGACCACTAAATGACCCGACTACTGGAAACCTGGGCGAAGAATGTATGTATAAACAGTGCCGACATCGTCTAATTCCCATTGTGGCGGTCAGAGATAACAGGGGGCTTCGTGAGATGTTCCGATTAAATTATGGATTAAAGTCATTAGAGACAAAGACTATTCTAGGTGACAGATTTAAAGTAATTAATAAAATATGGGTTTAAAATTGTAGGTTAGAAAAATATCTTTCTTCAAAAATAAAACATCTATTTTCATTCAGTCATTTTTTACCTAAGAATAAAAGAAAACAAATTAAAATATAGAAACAAATCAAAGTAACTCACAGGTTTCCGGTTTGAATCATTTGTTTGAATTAAGCATCATACAAGGTACGATAGATAAATTGTCGTCTTAATTACGCAGAAATGAAAATAACACTGACATCTCGTTTTAACATATATCTTACTTATTATAAAACGCAGATTGTGTGTGTGTGTGTGTGTGTGTGTGTGTACGTTTATATATTGGATCGGATTTCCTACATATTTCAACCGATTTCAACAAAACTTCACTTTTTTTGGCAGGTAGTGTTTCTTATTGTCTTGCACACTTTTTTCTTTATTTTTACATTCAGAATGCTTTAAAAATTCCATTTACAAGACAATTGTTTATAATAAAATTCTATTCAGTCGGTAGACTCATAACGATTGAAAACAATGTTTTTGTTTGAGTTTGGGTTTGACCAATTCGTAAAAAAAAAAAAAAAAAAAAACTATTTAAGACATGCGTGTCCGTCAACCTTAAACAATAATCTTTGTCAATTTTATTTTTCAGTCTTTATGATGGTCGATAATTGATCTATCTCTTACTGTTACATCCCCGGGCTCTACTGCTAGTATATATTAAAATTACACAAAAATATTTTGAAATACTGAAGATTAAATTCATACAACAAAATCGTCAGTGTTTTCAACTGTTGTCTCCAGACGACTTCAGAATCTCCAGCAACTCTTCTGGGTGGTCTCCTTGTTTTCATTGGTCAAGGCTACCATAATCCTTGCCTTCAGTTAATCTTTGGTGTTACAAGGAGTTGTGTTGTTTTTTGCTCAACTGCGCCCCAAACATAATAATCAAGGAGCCTGCAGTCTGGTGAGGTAGGTAACCAGGTTTAAGGGGTGATGCAGTCGCAGTAATTGCCAGCCATTGCTGGGTTCTCCGTTTTGAGTGGCATGGTGCAGAGTCCTGGTGCCAGATATAGGTTTTTCCAGCAGTCACTCTTTTGACCTAGGGAAGCACTATTTTCTCATTGTACTTGATGTAGGCCTCCGTGTTGAGTGTGAAGACCTGGAAGATGAATGGAGGCAAAATGTCGTCATCACTAGTGACCACTCCAAACACCACTATGTTGATTGGATATATCACCAAACTGTTTTCAAATCCTCTGCATTGTCATCATATTGACACACAGACACTCTGAAATGACCCTCTGAAATGACTGCAAGCCGTTTTCAAGTTTCTGGCAGAGTGAATTAAATCGTGGTGCTCTTTTTCTCATAGACTGTGTCCAACTAACCCTACTATACTGTACAGTGAACACTTTAATGATATATCAACACTGTTTAATGCCAATGATGAAGCTCCAACTCAGTACAGTAGTAATGATTTGCTCTCTATCTATATCTATCCATGAAATCCCCAGTGATGAATGTTTTTATAGCAACTATATAATTACTTTTTATATCAATAAGACATAGTGGTGACTCTAGGCCATCAATATTTCTCGGACTCATTACAATCTTTAACAAAATATACAATTGGTATAACTTAGATGCTAAAATGATTCTTTACTCTAAATTGATATATAACTTTTAAAAATCTCTGTGCATGAAATTAAAAAAAAAAACATATTTTGGCATTTTAATATTAATTGTAAGTATTCTATAAAAATAATCATTTATCTTAATAATTTTTCCAGATATATAAGAAAAAAGAATGAGAACAACTTCCTTGATATTTGGGTTATTGTCTCCTTTCCATTTTTTATTGTTTTATAGCCTGGTTATAAATTCCATGATGGTAGAGTGTCAGCTTATATATAGGTCTATGCATTAGTGTGATTATGTATCTCTCTCTGAATTTTTAGTTTAATTTATTGTATGTTTATGATTAGTACTGGTGACTGATATCATTTCCTGAACACTACCCTAGTTACACTCCTCAGCCAAACCTCCAGTCGACAAGTTAAGGCCGCTACTGTCTTTGATATTTGTCGAATTTAAGGTGGACTAAATTTAATTCACGCTTTCTCAAAAGATACATTTCGCTAAAAAAAACTTATACTGTACGAAATAATTTATTTAAAACGGACATTTGAAAACAATAAATTGAAAGAAAAATGTGTTCTTTGAAAAACACGCATACAAGTCATTGGACATTTAAAAGATGATTTATAAAATCAAAGCAAGAAATAAATTACCTATTAAGTATGTCTCCAGCTTAAATAGGTCTCAGATCTACGCAACCCGACCATGCACTTTAATTTTATTTCATTCTCTTCTGAGTTAAAACAATTAATTTTGGATCCAGCTGAAATCAAGAATGAAAACGACTTACTACGAAATATTTTTGAGGCTTTGAAATAAATATACGTGAATGCTGACTCACTCGGGCTGAGCCCGACAAGCCCGACCACCAGAGTTTTCACTGATAAGAAAATAGACTGCTGAAATAAAAACAAGCATTTATTTCTCAAAACAAATAATTATTTCAACGTAACCTCTTTTCTTATGAAATTTTCACCTTTAATCCCTAGATCGAACCTTGCAAAGCGATTGTGTGCAACGAAGCCTCTTACACACAGTTATGTATTCTGTTTTCCAAGACTTTGTAGATTTTTCTTAGCTAGCCTTGGATGGAAAATACGATATAAAGAGAACTGACAAGTGGCTGTTTTGCAGAAGAAAAAAAATATCTCCTGCAATGCGCACACTCAGGGGGTCAACAAGCTCTTCATTTTTCATCAATTATCTCTTTGTGCATCAGGCAAGGAATATTCAGATAGAATTTCACGAGAAAAGGTATAGCTTACTGTAATCTCGAACGCAAAATACTCTCGGTCCCGTAGATTCCATATTGCTAGCCCTGGAGGTCATCCCACGGCTGGAATGAACGCCGGTCATCGACGTCCACTCAATGTCGGAACCGGCCTTCGTATCTTGCAATCAATCTCACTGGAATGACACACAGAGAAATTTTCCCTTCAATTGGTGTGCTTTCTCGTGGGCAGACGCGCGGAAAAAAAGAAAGCGAGCTGGAGAGAGTTGATGTTTCTCTTTTGAATATTATCAGTCAACGATGTTTTCGGATATAATTCAATCGGGATATGCGACGGTTATATTTCTCCTTCAGTGTCCTAGTCTTTACATAGTTCACTAGGTGAATTTCGCGGTATGTTAATCTTCGTCTTATATATGCTATATTCTTTCAGGACGTTGGCAACCATGGCTCTCCAATATTTCCTGTCCTTCGTAGTTCTTAATAAATTTTGACTTTTTACTATCTCTCCCAGAACCTGCTCCGTCATCCATTTACTCAAGCTCTCTAGGTAGGTTATGTGTTGTATTCCCCAGTTACTCTTACCTTCAATCTGTCCTGTGAGTATTAAATTTTCCAAGCCTTTATGTATCCTAGAAATTTCAACTGTCTCTTCTTGATGTTAAATATAAGTGTCCATTTTGTTTCCATTTTCTCTAAAACTATGTTTTACACATGTACAGTTCATCGTATTCTCAACATTCTTCTGGAGAACCACATTTCTGTTGCTTCAAGTTTCTTCATATTATCAGCAATAATTGAACAGTACTAGATAAAAATAACTAGACGATGTCTTTAGACATGAGCAGTGGAACGAGAGAAGTCTACTCCTTAGATTAAATAAAGTATTCAGTTCAGAAGTAGGTTGCCCAGATCGATATAGACCTGAGGAACACCGGAAGTTACTACTCCCAGATATAGTCTTTGCTTTAGTACTCTGTGTTATGAAGTAGTTTCTTTGTCTGATGAATTTGCCTATTTCGTTAAATATTGCATTCTAAGAAAAATGTTTAAGCAGACGTTTTTATTCCATATACAACTTATATGTAACGCGTCCGTTAAGGACACATGTGATCAGGGCTTTCAGTAACTTCCTAGCCATTGTGACCCTTAGAAGTTTTTCTATTTTTGCTAAAGACCCCTGTTCCGTCAACTATTTGCACAAGCTCATCAGGTAAGTGTCTCACTGACTTCCCCTGTCTCCCTTTTCCGCAATAATTCCTGTGACCGTTAAGTTTTCCAAGCCCTCTTTTCTCATTATGTCTCCAAGGAAATTCAGCTGTGTTTTCCTGATTCTGATTATAAGTTCTCTTTCTGTGGCCATTTCCTTTAAGACTTCATTATTTACTCACTTCGTCTATGAAATATTCAGGTTCTACAATCCTGTTGCTTCTAGTTTTCTCCATAGGAAAATTGTCCAGAATTCACTAGATAGCTGTCCAACTCTTTTCTTTGTTTATACGAATTTATTCCATTTCGCAGCACCTTGCTTAGTTTTTTGAATTCTTCTTTCTCTAGTTCCATGCGTGTTAGAATATTGACGTCGGATTTCCCACCCTCTGTCAAAAGACCTCATACTATTGATAAAAGTTTCAAAAGACGGTTTTAAATTTACCATCTTATAGTGATCTAAAGACCAAAGTGGTTACCACTTTCAAAGAAGAAATTGTGTAATAAATAGCTGATTAACTAATTAAAAAAATAATAACTGAATAAAAAAAATAGTAACTGAATAACTAATTATAAAAAATATTTTTGAAAAAGCATACTAGAGCCCGTGTTGACAATAAATAACAGCTTAAAATGTGATTTCTAAGAATAAATTTGTTGATTAAAATATAGGACCCATAATAAAACAACATTGATTTTGGTAACTGTTATGATGAACTACAATAAAGCCATCTCCACAGCCACTACTTTGCCACTTTCCCTCAGGGGTGTGTGGGCAGTCACTCCACTAATTCTCGAGGTCCTCTCCCAAACAGGGAAGTACCAATGAAGCTTAGTAATGTCAGTCACTGATCCCATTTGAATCTGTGAATCCTAGTTTAAATCTATGCTTATGGCATATTACATTTGAATTCGCGTTTGGAAAAACTTTTTATAAAGTTGTATTTATTTAATGTGAAACTTTCACGTAATGTATGTCTGCACTTGCGAACGGAAAAATCAACGTTAATATATATATATATATATATATATATATATATATATATATATATATATATATATATATATAATGTTAAAGATTGCGCACGAAAAACACAGAAATTTGGCTTCATATATCAGATTAACACTCGCTGTTGTCAAAAGGAGAACACCAGAAGGTGGATTTAAAGCTTATCCCGAGAAAGGCAACAGATTAGAAAAAAAGGATGAACGAATTATTTAGCATCTTAAAGAAGATAAGATGTATAGGAAAAAAAAATCAATTAGATTAATGTTGCAACTTTTTAACGTGATTGCTATAATTCATATCTAGAGAGACAAACGTTGGTTAATAGTCACCAAGAGATCAGAAGATAATAGCGCACTTATAACAAGAAAATATTTCAACTGTCTGCAAGCATTAAATCAAAATTTATTTCTCTTTCTTATGCAATATAATATTTTTAATACATTTAGTGTGCAACTCCTTCTACCTAGAGTTTGAGGAAATAGAACAGAAATATAATCTGCAATAGGAATTAAATCCGTGATGGTACATAATCTGAATCCATCATAAAAATTCAGGGTGTGGAATTAAGAAATACCACATACTTCATATTCCTCAGTGTATGTATCAGTTAGAAAAAAAACTCATAGAAGAAATTGAACATAGAATAGTTTACGCCAAAGGTAGTTTAGCCCAATACTGCAAACGAAACCAAATTCTTTAACCTGAAAACTTGAAACGTGCCCTTCGTTGTCAGATCAAAGCTTTCATATAGATGTCATACATGGCACCAAACCAATTCAGAAATATCTAAACTGTATGCTATATAGAAACGCTTTCTAATATCAATGATGAAAAATGGTTTAAGCCAGTGAAGCCTATGGATGTTTGTGAAGAATGGCGCTACAAAATGACAAACAAGCAACTGCACCAAATAACAGAGACCGTATCACCTGGATCTCAAATGTAAATGGAAGGGAGAATAATGATATAATTAAGATGTTGACGTTCCAAATGACTTCAAATGAAAGGTTAAGAAGAAAACCCCATCAGTACTGGAAAGAGCGATAACAGCTACTGAGTTTGAGAAAGGTATTTTGATGAAAAATTGTTTTAAGAGAAAGATCTCATAAATTTCAACAGACAGTAGTACAATCTGCTTGGTCAATGAATGTCAAATATTTCCTTATAAAGAAACATGTATTGCTACCAGTATAAATATAAGATAAGATTTTATTTGGCTGATGTAACTTTTCATAGATTTGCATTATTATTTACTTAGCTCCTTTGAAGTGTCACAATATTAATAAGAAATAGAGTCGACAGTTCAAAATCTCTTACACGGCCTTGTGAGTGATGAATTATTCTCCATTTTACAAGCATTATAACACAGACGAAACTGCCAGTATTTTTTTTAATTTTTTAAATTATTTTTAAAATCATTTCATTCCAAGCAAGACGGAAATACCACTAGTACGCAGGGCGGTGGGGTTAAAAGTATTATTTTGCTATTGAATATGGACTAAATGGCAGCGTCATCTATATAAATACCTAGTTGGGAAGTGATGACATCGGGTATAGTCTTGGAGGACACCAGCGTTCCTGTGAAATGATCTGGAAGCAAGCCTGTTCAAAACGACCTTAATTTCACGATTTGATAAGAACGATTGGATTAAATAAAATGTTCGTCCTGTGAGACCGTAGCCCTGGAGCTTACGTAGAAGTCCCAGCTCGAGCTTAATCGTTAGAGCTTGATATACAAATTCGGTGTTTAATTTCGGTATTACTGTTGTGGATTCCGAGATGAAATTCGGTCTCCAATGAATGACAAACGCAAGAATTAAAGATAAGAAATTAAATGTATTTACACAATAATACAATGGGTAATACTGTTAGTAAATCCAAAAACGCGGTTAGTCGCAATATATATATATATATATATATATATATATATACAGTCTCGAAGTAGGACTTCCTTAGAGTCTACGTGCTTGTAACTGAGACTTCTACAAGCGGTTACCTCATACTATTACTCTACCTCCAACTCAATCACAATCTCTGCTCACTCTCTCCCTATATTCTGACTGACTCTGGGTATTTAACGGCAGCAGTCCAAGTAACACTCTGGTCGAGTCCACTTATACGAAAAAAGGGAGGATCCCATAACAATTACTATGGCAGATATTCGGATGATTTCCATCAGCTCTGACCTCCAAAGCTTGAACACACCATAACATGCCCAGGGTGGCAAATCCTTACCATTCCCTTCATGTTTCACTTGATAAAAACCTACCTGCACGCAGACAGCTTATTCCTCACAAGGGTTACATTCTCGGGAGAATGATTCCCTGACAACAAACATATTGGTCTGTTTAAGTCCATAGACAACCGATATCTATCTGCCTCGTCATCATAATATTCTCTTAATCCCCATTCCTTACAATGTAACCTTTATCTTGAGTGGCGCTTCGGCCTTGTATTAAGTGGACAGTAAAAGAAATGTACGGAATTGAGAATGTATTATGAGATTGGAATTTCTAAATATTCTCAAAGATTGTCAAACAATGTTGGCATCATTCCATCGAGACGTTTTATTGTAAATGAATCTAGCGTTGAGACAACTCTTATAGCTGTTGACATATACGTTTGACAAATATTATCAGTTATCGAACAAAAGCAGCCTCGACTAGTATTCGAATACTCTGCGCCGGCTCTGTTTCCCATGTTGATAATCCTTAAGTCACTTCGACATCATTCTAAACAATTCGAATGAAATTTAATGAAATGCCGATTAAAATATTTGAAATTCCTAACAGATCGTATTTTGATAACGAAAGGATGCGTTTTTAGTTATCTTCGAAGATATTAATCATGTGTGAACATTTCCAAATATTATCTCCTGTTTATTTGAAAGCGTTTTCCTTGATATGCAGCACTTATCTAAATCTAGATCAATGTTTGAAACAAGACGTTATTGCTGGAAGACTTCAAAAAATTTTCAATTGTAAATATTTTTTAATTGTATAAACGACAAATGAAGGAAATAACGAATAAATATGCGTGTACTCGTTTTGCTGTATATCACTGACTGCTTGTCTACGTATAAAAGTAATTAATTATCGTTTGATATTTGAAAATTACTTAATTACCGTTACATGTTCTGCTGATGTATGTTCAGAAGATTGTAGAGTGAGATGAAGAGCAAGTCTTGAAAATATTTACATTCTGGGAACGTCAAGTGAAGTTGTTTCCGTTATTTGGTACAGTTCTTTGTTTGATATTCTGGAGCACGAAACCACCAATTTTGAAGAAGTGTAGTTTTTGCACAGACCACCAGACCACAGTCACTCAAAGCCATTTTAAACCATTGATCTGAGAAAGCATTTGTATACAGCTGACGGTTTACATATTTCTGAATGGGTTTGGCAACATTCATGAGATCCATATGAAAGTCTTGATATGACGATGCTATTTAATACATGACTCAAGTTTCCAGGTTAATGTCTAATGCTGGATTCTAAATAAGAATTCATTAATTATTCATATTCACACACACACTTACACACATACAAACACACACACATACACACGCGCACACACACGCACACACACACACATATATATATATATATATATTATAAATTAATTGATTTAAAATATGGTTTTGAGAACTGTGTAGCGAAAAAACATTTTAAATCAGTTAAATTATAATATTAAATGCTTTTAATTTTACATTGAGCATTATTTTGTAAAAATAAAATTATCTATAGGAATACCGGATTATATATCTTACTGTTCTTTTTTATTTACACACACACACACACATATATATATATATATATATATATATATATATATATATATATATATATATATATATATAAGATAGATAGAGAGTCAATTCCTGAAAACTCCTGATGAACGGTCCAAACGATGAAAAAAGATTCGTCTATGAAGCTGTAGAGTTGGAGTGCTTAATATAATATAAATCAGCTGACAAAATTTCATATTGGTATTTTACATATAGACTCACGAAAACTCGAAGAAGTAGGCTAATATTAAAATAGTAATGACAAATGAGTATAATCTGAATTGATTGGAAACCCTACCGGGATTTAGCATTGGCAACCAAAACCATAATAGCGTAAGATACGCAGCCGACACACTATTGACATCAGACACGGAATAGAAATTACAAAATCTACAGAAGGTAGCGACGGAGAGTGAGAAGAAAGGACTAAGCATAAACTACAAGAAGACAAAATGCATGTTCATCAGTAAGCGGAAGAGCCCGAAATGCGATTTTCATGTCGGGAATATTAGAATCAAGTAGGCACAGAAATTTAAATATTTGCGAAACTTCTTGACACTGAGATAGACGTATTGGGATGAGCAAGGTCGCATTCCAAAAGCTGAGCAGAATATTGCGAGACAACAGGATTTCTTTGGTAAGAAAGAAAAGAATACTAAGCTGTTACATGACATCTGTCCTTTACAGCAGCGAATGTTGGACGATTTCCTCGAGGATGTAGAAGAGACTCGAGGCGACGGAGATGTGGTTCTATAGAAAGATGCTAAGTATAAGACCGAGCATGTGAACAACGATGAGGTCTTAGAGTGTTTACAAACAAGGAGAAGGTTTATGCTAAACATCAGAATGAGGCAGCTGAAGTTTCTGGGACATATAATGAGGAAGGAAGGCCTGGAGAATTTGATACTCACGGGTCGAATAGAGGGAAAGAGAGACAAAGGAAAACAACGTGTGGCATACCTGAAGAGCTTGAGCAAGCGGATGACAGAACATGGGAGGAAGCAGAGAGAAGGAGCTTGCTGAGAGCTGCTAGGGATAGAAGGAGGTGGAGAGCCATGATCGTCTACGTCCTGGAAGGACATGGCACATAAAAAGAAAAAAAATGACAAATGAGGTGTGTAATGTAAATAAAAGAGATGGTAAGAAGAATATATTATAAGGATAAAGACGATAAAGATTGAATTGAAGAACTTAAAATTCTAATGTTCACGGTAGCAAAAAGAAATGTGCCAGTTCTTTTAATAAAAAATCTGTGTGATTGGAAATATATATTTTAATTTTCGGGCACAGAATCAATGAGAAGGACTCAACTTCGTGGATATAGGATGGCATGTCCCAGTTCTAAAGGTCTCATCTGGTGAAACTAAAGAAATAAAACTCATACGAATATTTGCCATGAGAATAGAAATAGGGTAGCGTTGTCTCTGTGTAAAAACTGCATAAATTAAAACATTAACAAGATTAGAAAATACGGATTGAGAGCAGTTCAAATCAAGCTATGAGAACAAAACTAAGTTTTTGATTTAATCTGCTTCTTGTGAACCTCAATCCGGGGAAAAGAATTCTGGTAATTCTTGGAGCGATAGAACGAGCCGACAAGTTTTCCAGCATCTTTAGCAATGGGTTCTTTATAGGAGTTCAACTTTAGGTTTGAAACGATCTGTGTGTGTGGACTCAATACTGATTACAAAGATTGAACTGCTACCTAGTATAACACCTGGTAATAGAAGACCACTCTCAAATATATTAGCCTGAATAAAGGGATAAATAATCATAGTTCAATTTTTCAATAAGTAAACGTATAACTCGTTGTTGTGATATTAATAAAGGTTTAATGAAAAAATAATCTAATTTGAAGTAAATATATCTTTCGAAGAGTCAAGCTTGGAAGTGACTCTCACTGCTTTGGCGAAAATCAGTTTTAGTTGCAAGTAATTGAAAAATTACATCACGAAGAGATAAGAGAGGAAATACATAATTTATCAAAGGAAACAAAACCTAACTGTAGAATTTGGAATTGAGACAAGATTCGAGTTAGCCACAAATTGCTTTAAAAAACAAGTTAATAATTCAATTTGATTCGAGATGATAAAGAGTAAGGAGAAAAAAAAATTGACTTTGCAGTCTCTAATCACGATATCAGGGACATTACCTTTGATTGTTCTGTCTGTGTGTATTGTAAAGTTGTTATTATTATTATCATTATTATTATTATTATTATTATGTGAGCAGCAGGCCAACAGATCGAGAACGAGCTAGGGCGGTCATGTCTCTTTCGATTCATAAGTGACTAGATAGATTTTCTTGAACTAAGTCGCCATTTCTTTCTGTAATAGACTGGTTGACAACAAAGGTTATAGAAGCCAGTCTATCCTGTTATTCAAGCCATAGCTGGCGGGAGTAAAGCTGGATTCATTACTTTCCCAAGTGTATTTGCGTGCAAGTAATTGCAATGAATCCGAATGGAATTCGAACACTGTTCTCCGATTTATCATTTCAAGTCGCTACCCATGCACGACTCTACACCACAACGCACATAGAATATGCAACAAGTAGAGTCTAATGTGTCTATCATAAGCTAGTTAGAAATACCCTCACCTTGAACAACCCACCCCACACAGACCGTCTCTGTTTGAGTTGTTCCTAAGTATCAGGTCTCAATGTGACCCCCTAGTTTTGTTATTATTGGCATTTTCTAAAATTAGCTTTAATTCCAATCCCACAACATTGAGATGACCTTTAAAGGGTTAACCCACTCATACACTATTCAAAAGCAAGAAAAATTGTTTTTATTTACATGTTTTTACAGAACACAAACTCTGTCGGTTATTTAATTCCGAAAACATTTTTAAATATAAAGCTTGTGAACAATTCTTTGTGTCGTTTGTTCAATTTGTGAAATTCACATTATAATGTTGATTTGTCCTTTACGCCAGCTGTTTGCATTGGGTTCGTAATCACTGTAAATTTGTATTCTATCGTCAAATATATGAAATCAATTCAAAATTGAAACCGACTGGAAAGAGTTTAAGAAATTGCCAAAACTATAGTAATTATACGTATTTCTGTGCGTTTTACATACGCAATTCTGCAACAGAATTTCTCGCACTAACGTTTTAGAATTTGTAGCAGCTAAATTAATATTTATTCAGCTTTTTATCAGGTTTATATAGACTAAAATGAGTTTCTACAGCCTACATTGACTTGAAAGAATAAATGTACATTGTATTCAATGCTAGCGCACAAATACGTTCGCTCAATAACGTACCAATATTTTGGAACAAATAAGGTTATATTTCTATATGTTTTGCCCATTAAGAACTTGGTGATCATGGTGGCAATGTCCTATGTCACATAATTACTCCAAGCCACTTTTCTCGTTGTATTCCGTAGAAATTTCAATCCTCTCTCTCATTCTAAGAATAATTGTCCTTTTTGTCTCCATATTCTTTTAAACTTTTTCATTATTCACTTGTTCAGTCTATGGGGTTCTCGGCATCCTTCTGTAAAACATTTTTGTTGCCTCAAGTCTCCTCTTGATCTGTATATATCTTGTTCACTGTCATATTGGTGAACTGGTATTAAATAACAGGTCAGTACGCTTTGCCTTTGTTTCTAACACAATTTTGCTGTTTCTTAATAACTTGCCTAACTTCCAGGGCACATCTTCCACCATTTTAATACCCCTTCAGAATTCGATGTCACATTTTCCGTCCTCTGTAAATACACTGCCTAGATATTTAAATTTTTGTACTTACTTGATTTTGGTATCCCCGATTCATAATTTGAATCTTGGAATGTCCTTTTTGTTGACAACCATATATTTGATGTTTAGTTGTTCGTTTTTTACTTCCTTTTATTAATTTCTCTAGGAGTTTTTGTAGATTCCTTTGCTTTCTATCAAAAGTGTCTCATTTGAATCTTAACAATGTAGCTACGAATAATGAAACTTGGGAGGACCTCTAATTCACCCAAGATCCCCTCACTGTAAAGGTTGAATAAATGTCACACTAGAAGAAAGACAATTATAAACATATATTCTAGTGGTTAGTAGCTATTACCCAGAAGTGAGTAAAACCGGATTAGACATTCAGATTTTATTTTGAGGAAGAATGATAAGACGATTCTGTAGACGACGAGTATAACATCGAAAGATAACGAGAACATCTACTACTGTTCAGGCATTATAAACATGGCGTATGTTTTAGTAACAGAAGAAAAGCAGACGGAAATGTTTTCAATATATTTGGTTAATATTATTTTAAACATGCAGTCTTTCATCAGTAATTAAATATCTTTCATGCATTTGGATTATCGCTTTAATTTCGTTTCGGTTAAAATATCCCGATTGTGGCGACGTGATTGGTCAGTTCTTAATATTCGATTATAATATGCATCCCATATCTTTGTGAAAAAATCTAGAAAAAGTGTGTAGTAAACACGAATAATTACTTGAACGTTACTAAATGATATGATATTTATAACAGTGCTATATTTAATGGGTAGACATATTAAAGCTAATTGGGCAAGTATAACGAATGTTTCATTTATTTAATGGAGTTACTTCATATATTTGTTCGTTTAGCCTAAGACATATTTTCTCTCGTTTTAGTCAAAATAAGGGAAGTATTTGCTGTGACATGCGCAGTTAACTAAAGCATCTCCTATTTTTCATTCACTTAAAAATTAATTATAAAATAAAAATCCGATATTTATTGTAAATTTGCAAAATAAATCTAACATTAATTATAGTTTCTAAAAAGAAAAACTGGATAAAAATCCGTTGCTAATTATAGCTTTATAACAGCAAAAAATATATAATAAAAAATACTGATATTAATGAAATTAGAAATCCGATATTAATTATAGCTTTCTAAAAAATTTTTATAAAAGCATTAGTAATTTTCTTTCTAAAACGAAAATTAAAGAAATAAAAAATCGGAGATTAATTATAGGTTTCTAAACAAATACAATAAAAATAAAATGAAATAATCTGATATTAATTATACTCTCTTAAAATAAATTAAAATAAATTAATTTAAATAATCAGATATTAATTAGAGCTTTCTAAAAAAACAAAATTAAATTAAATAATCTGATATTAATCATAGATTTCTAAAAAATAAATTTAAATAATCCGATACTAATTACAGATTTCTGAAAATCTAAAATTAATTTAAATAATCCGATATTAATTATAGCTTTTTAAAAAAGATAAAATTAATTCAAATAATCCGAAATTAATTATAGCTTTCTAGCAAATAATATTAAATTAAATAATCCGATAATAATTATAGCTTTCTAAAAAATAAAATTAATTTAAGTAATCCGATATAAATTATAGCTTTCTAAAAAATTTAAATTAAATTAAATAATCTGATATTAATAAAAAAAATTAGATTAAATTTAATAATCCAGTATTAATTGTAGCTTTAAAAAAATAAAAAAATAAAATATTATAAAGCATTAGTAATTTTCTTTCTAAAACGAAAATTAAAGAACTAAAAAATCGGAGAATAATTATAAGTTTCTAAAAAAATACAATAAAAATAAAATGAAATAATCTGATATTAATTATAGCTCTCTAAAAATAAATTAAAATAAATTAATTTAAATAATCCGATAATAATTATAGCTTTCTAAAAAAGTAAAATTAATTTAAGTAATCCGATATAAATTTTCTAAATAAATCACATTTTTTTTAAAAAATAAGCTTTCTAAAAAATTAAATTAAATAATCTGATATTAATAAAAAAATAAAATTAAATTGAATAATCCGGTATTAATTATAGCTTTGTAAGAAAAAAAAGAAAATGAAATATTAATTGCAGTTTCTCAAAAAAAATTCGGTATTAATTTTAGGTTTTAACTCATTAATGACCGCCATCCAATTATTAAGAGGTTGGGCATTATGAGTTAAAACAAACCTCATGTGGTCCATGCAAACGGAACGAAAGCTATCCTTGTAAAATATATATATAGATTAAGTATTTTATGAGGAAGTGTTAATAATATTTTATAAAAAATAGAATTCTCGAGAGCACCTCTCTGTGGCTACTCGGTCTCATGTTGACTGCTGACCTGAGATGGAACAAATACATTGAGTCAATTGCTTCGTCCACCGCAAGGAAAGTTGGCTCCCTGTGCCGCGCCAGGAAATTTTTCTCCCTGGAATCGATCCTCCAGATCTACAAATCAACAATTCATCCTTGCATGGAGTATTGCTGACATGTATGGTCTGGAGCCCCTTCTGTTTGCCTCGGGGTTCTTGATAGGCTCCAGAGGCGGATATGCAATATAATTGGCCCTGTTCTGGCATCTCGTCTACAGTCACTTTCTCACAGACGCGCCGTCGCCCTCTCTGTCTGTTTTACAAATACATTCATGGCAATTGCTCCGAGGAGCTGCATCTGCTGGTTCCCAGACTTCATGAGTTCAAAGCGCCCTACGAGGCTGGCATCATCCTCTCACATTTTTTCACTGTCGAAACTCCTAAATGTAGCCGTCTCTTCTACTCCAATAGCTTCATGTCTCCCACCTCTCGCCTGTGGAACTCCCTTCCCTATTCCAGTTTCCCTGAGAGCTATAATCTCCAACTATTCAAATGTAATGTCAATTGACATCTCCAGTTATCTTGATCTATCCACTATCCTTCTCCTCATCCTTTCCTCTGTCACTCCTATCTGATCTTGCTCCAAATTTTTTGTAACCCCTTGCGTCCTAGTGGCTTCTCACCTTGCTTGGGGCGAAACGCTGAAAAAAAATAATAAAAATAAATAAATAAATATTTTTCCTCGATTTTGGGTTTGATGCATTCACTATAAAGTTTTGGAGAAGAAATTTCCACTCTTTTGATACATGCCGATTAAAATTTGTACGAAACTACCTGGAATCTTTGAAGGAATCATCTTTTATCTTTACTGGTCAGCATGTCCTGGTTTCAGTTTCCTCCAGTATTAAGCCCGTCGTATATTTAATATATGCATCAATCTTTAAAAAATACGATATTCTGAAATAGAAAATACAACCAATTTTATCGTTGCATAAATGGAGGAACAATATAGCGTCAAAGAATTTGTAGTCAGCATATTTCTGCTTACTCGGTTTAAATTTGAACACAGGACTAATACGAGCATTTTATAAGCAGAGAAACAAAATAAGCGAAATTCCTTCAACAAGGACGTAGGGTGCAAGAAAGCAGCGATCTGTCGAAGAAGCCCATCATTTTCATGAAGTTTTTTTTGGACAGGCAAAGGGTTAACGTGGGGATAATCGAGTTATTGCCATTGGCCAGGAGTTTAAATCAATTTTAGTGACAGCTTCATCACACCCTATCGCTGGTCTGAAATTAGCCATCTTAGCTTTTGTACGGCGGACAGAGGTCAAAGTTCTGCTATTCGGACCAACAGTTCGCACCTCTTCCTTCCTGTAACTATTTCCGTACGACTATCTTTCCTGCTACGACGCCATTTTCTTTTTATTTCTCACCCAATCCATCATCAACTTTCTCATTTCTACTAACTGTACACCATTTCCGTTGTCACTGATCTCTACTTGTATTTTCCATTGCAGTTAGCTTTGCGTTTTCTTTTCTGTTTCTTCTCGATTGTTTTTTTTTTTTTACCTGCTTCCGTTGATTTTTCTTACTTTAGCTCAGACATTCTCTAGTTTTTGAATCATTCTTCCGGCCATTTTTCTTTTATTGGGCATCTCGCTTTCTTTTGATTTTCATTTGAAATTCTTTCGTTCGTTCTTTGTTTTTTCTGTTACATTATACTTTTATATCATACTTTTTATAAGTATTAAGATCTATATTATTTTTTCTTTTATCTATCTATTCATTTTTCATTCATTTTAGCCCGTTCTATTTTTCTTTGTCACATTAAGTCTTTATTTAATTATTTTGTTTTTTTCTGTTTATTCTCGTTTTTCTTTCATTCTTTCTTCTCTTAAGTAACTTTCATTGCTCCATAAAGCGTTTAGCTCTTTCCTTTCTTTGCCCTGTTTATTTTTTCTTTCTTTCTTTGTACATTCAAGGCATTTCACATTGCCTTGTTAAGCTTTTATTTCATTTTCTCACTTATTGTCACGCGGACTTGGATTCTTTCTTTATTTCCTTTAATTCATTTTACATTAATTCTTGGCTCAATTTAAGATCTTTATTGCATTGTTTCTGGGATTTCTTTAGTGTTTTCTGCATTTTTTCTGTTCCTTTAAATTATTCCTTCATTTTGTTTCCTTTTTCGTTTCATATTTGTTTCATTCAATGTTTCATTTTTTGTTTCGTCCTCTCAGTCCACATACGAATAAACATATTCATTGTTTTCCTCTCACCATGCACATTTATCTCTCTGATAACATCATTTTAAATATGTATTTTACTACGTTTTTTCGACACAATCTTTTCAGTCTTAACTTTCATTCTGTCATTTTTTTAAAAAAAATTTTTCTTATACGTGTTTTATTTTTGTCCGAAATATGATATACTTATTCAATTTTTTATTTTATTTGGTTATTTTTTTCGCTCCGGAAGATGAATCTCTATTTCACTTCATCCAATGATTTTCTTAATGGATTAATTTGACAATGTCGAGTCGCTCATTTAGATATTTTTCTTGCTTTCTTCAAATTAAAAATATTCTTCTCTTAAATGGCTGCAAAATTTTGTTCCGTATAATAAAAGAACAAATCGGTTGAATTGAGAAATAATTTTGTTCGACTCTTTTAAATATCAATGTCTTGTTGATCTAAAAAGCATTTGAAAAAAAAAAAAGATTTCTATCAGCTTTCGAAAATTATCACTGATAGGCCTATCTTTTGTTTATTAATTACATATTTAAAAAGCTATTTTATTTCTAATATAATTGTTCAGTTTATCTATTAATGTTTTGTTTTTCATTTCTTTCTTTTCGGATGTTATCTCATTATTTTTCATTACAATTATTGTTTTCTTTCATGTACAATTGAAATATTTCTCAAAAAATTACTATTCCATTTATTCGTTTACATTCAGATGATATTTTTTAATATTTCTTGGTGGAATTTCTTTATATTATTCAAAAAAGGAAACATAATTACTTCTTTTCTAAAAATTTTCTTTTTTTCGCTCATTCTCTTTGGTTTTTCGCAATAATCTTTAATTTTTTCTCCTCGCTTTTTAAAGTTTTATTCAAACACTACTTTATGATTGCATTCCTTTTTCATTTTTACAAACAAACCTTTCTAGATTATTTCTTTTATTTTCTCGACTCCTTCCTTATTTTCTAGACCCTTTCTTTCTTTCTTTCTTTCTTTTTTCTTCTTCTTTTCTTCTTTTTTTCTTTCACTACTTCGCATTCATCTGTTATTTGGTTCTTTTTTCTCCTCTGGTTTTCCCAACAGTGTTCACCGTCCCGCGTTTCCCGCTGTTCGCTGCTGTCAATTTTCGCGCCTTTCAAACTCATTTCTTCCATTATTCTCTCCTGTCCGAACCAATAAACATAAGAACAAGCGCGTAAACTCGGTTTGTGTCACTTTCCTCCATTTTTATAAATCACAAATCACCTTTTGTTGGCCTGGGCAGTAAATCGAACGAATCTTGCCATCACTCGTTTCCCACCTCTTGCCACTTGGCTCTTTTAAATCATAGATAAGACCTCATTAAATATAGCGAATGATTCATATTCCGAATGAAACAATAGGTAAAAAGCTGAACAATTATGCACTAATATCGTTATAGATATTTAATCGATGTTCACTTACTTAAAATATCAAATATTCAAAATATTTATTTAAAAATATTTGTACCTGTAAATTTGCAATTTACAAAGAAACTTAAAACTGAATATACTCGTATTTCTGCCGAAAAAGAGTCTACGGCAATCGTTTGTATCGACAAATAAAAGCAGTTTCCTGTCATATTTCCTTTAAATTGGCAAATGATTTAATGTCCATTTTATAAGTTATATTGTGTTGAGTTTCTGTATTCATAATTGCTAGAGTTATAATGAAATTAAGCGCGGGAAGAAGGGTTGTTTGTGATATTGTAGGAAACTTTGAATAGATTAACTGGACGGATTTACACTAAGAAAGAGAAAATTATATATATGTATACGATAAATATATATATATATATATATATATATATATATATATATATATATATATATATATATATATATATATATACACACACATCAAGTATATGATTGGTGTATACGGAATGAATTCCAATAACCAACAATTACTATTCTTAAAAGAGTGCTCAGTACAAAGTATAGCAGATATAATTATTTATTTAAAAAAATTTATAACATAAATATGTTATGGCTATTTTTGCACTGATTTTATAACATATTTATGTTATAAATTTTTAAAATAAATAATTATATATATATATATATATATATATATATAAAAAAAAATATACTGAAAAAAACAAACAAACAAGAATCCTAATTTTCGATTATGCTGTTTTAATGTTTAATGTCGACGTCGGACGTTTCGGTCTAATAGACCATCTTCGGGACATATTCAAAAAACATAATTAATATAGACCATATACAATTCAACATGAAAAAAGACGATGGATATATATATATATATATATATATATATATATATATATATATATATATATATATATATATATATATATATATATAGTTAGTCACTCATTGCAGGTGGAGGTTAACCAAACAGGTTGCAGCACCAAACTCGGAAAACTTGACGTTATCCGCACAAATGGTTATAGATATGGGTGGGCTGTCCAGCAATATGCGAATTTTCAATGTTTTATGCAATAAAACGCCATGTCAGGATATAATCTGTCGAGTAATCTGATGACAATCACGGCAGGTTAGTTGATCCTCGAACCATATCGCAATAGCATGATTTCTGCAGAGGTCTCTCTCTGTCTGTCTGTCTGTCTGTCTGTCTCTCTCTACACACACACACACACACACACACACATATATATATATATGTGTGTGCGTGTGTGTGTGTGTGTGTAAAAATATACAAAAAATAGGAAAGAACTCGTTAAGTAAATAATCCAAAGTTCTTTAGTATTTTTGTTATTATTAAAAAAAAATAGTGCTCGATACAAAATTAGAGCATAAATATAATTATTTATTTAAAAATATGATTCCAACTCGCGACATAAGAGGTCTCATGTTTCAAAAAAAGAGCCGAAAACTTCAATATAATTATTTGAATTAAATTGAATTAAAGTACCAAGCTCTGTCCCATCTTCAAAAAACATTTCGCTTGAAGATGGAACAGAGCTTGGTACTTTAATTCAATTTAATTCAAATAATTATATTGACGTTTTCGGGTCTTGTTTTGAAACATGAGAACTCTTATGTAGCGTTGGAATCATATTTTTAAATAAATAATTTTATAGCAAAATCGTCCAAATCTTGTAACGGCATGTGGTAATTATCAACCCTAAAAAAATAAAAAATAAAAAAAAAACAAAACACAAGATATGTGATTTCTTTTATCTAGGCTTTCAGATAAGACGTTTAGACATCTGGATACCATTTGTCTTAAGAATCACTGAAAAACCCTTTGAAAGAACAGTTTATAATCGTTTTGTGTCAGCCTCACTATCTTCGCAACTGAGCAATCGTGAGAGGAAAAAGATCATTCATGCCTTCAGTAATAGTACCAACATTCATACTCTGGGTTCCATCTTCAGATGCATTCAAGAACCGTCTTGAGAACGGTAAATAAGTTTTAAAATGAAGGAAGAGTAGTGAGTAAAGCTGAATCTGGAGGTCAAAACAGTATGCGGCATCATCCTTTCAACTTAGAACTAAATACAGTCTTATTGTAGAGAGCAATAATGTTAGAAAAACCTCGAAGAATTCCAGTAAATTATCTTTAATCATTTCTAAGGTACAACGGCTTAAACCTTAATCTAACAATTGGACAATTTTGCTGTTACACGATTTGGACAATTTTGCTCTTACACTCGGTATATCTCTAATTTCATATATTAAAATAGATTTTTCGCACATTAAATGTTATTTTTAGTGAATTCTTATATTTGAGTAGACAATCCGTTTATTTATTTATTTATTTATTAAACAGTATGTTTATTTATTTTCATCTACTTGCCTGAAGGCAAGTAGACGAAAATAAATAAACATACTGAATAACAATATAAATATACTAAATAACAACAACAATATTCGAGAAATCTTATTAAAGGCAAGATTCAGGGTTTTTACTCAGCCGAGTTGAACGCGGGTTCGAATCTGTGAGGCTCAATTACACGACTTACAAAAGGTACATCTCTCATAGAGATGTAATGAAGTCTATATTTGCTAACTTTATTTGTTCAAGTGAAACGTAAAGAAAGTACTTTTAAGCAAATAGTAGCTTTCACTGGTCGAATACTACCGTTTATGAAAAAGTTAACAAAAATTTACACATGACCATTAAATGTAATATCCTATTATAATTGTGCTTGTTCTTCCTTTCGTTAGTCCGCACGACCATTACACCGTGCCGATACCTCATAAATAATAAACTATTCCGTTTTGATCTCGTAAAGGGGTGGGGGCAGAAACACACTACTTGGTTGTAGGGAGAAAATGAAAGTAAGAAAGAAGGGAAGATCGAAGTGAAGATAAAGAGAGAGAGAGAGAGAGAGAGAGAGAGAGAGAGAGAATCAGATAAAGAGAATCAGATTAAGCTGCTAAGAACAGATACTACATATTAGTCCAAACGCCATGAAGCGGTCGTATTTTCTTGCCGCTCCAAGCTAGCAGGATGTGACACAAGGTCAATTTTTAATATGGGGTGCCTGAGCTCATGCATTTGTGCCAGGTCTAAAAATAACTCGGTCCCTGTAACCGTTGGTTACATTGGCATCGGTATTACTTCGCTACCATTTTCTCGAGTTGTCCAGAAATCGCGTCAACTGATTTCAACTGGAATTCTTGTGGTATGGAAGATATAAATTCTTGTATTCCTCATTCAAGGTTTTCCAAAATCGCGGTTTGGTTTAGTAAACATGTTGCTTTAACCACAGCCTAACAAAAAAGTGACAGGACGTTAAGTCAGGACTCATGGCTTGCCACTCATACATAAAATAGGGAGTTACTTTTCAATATCACTGTAGTATGCGTGTAGAAAAAAGATTAACTGTGGACATAGGAATCAATACTAATTTCTCGGGCTCTTTCTATTTACTTATCGAAAGTCCTGATGTGTGAGAAATTCCGAAAGTTAGAATTGACCTCCAATAAGTACTGAACTTTATTATTTATGATTCAATAATATATATATATATATATATATATATATATATATATATATATATATATATATATATATTCATGAATTATTCATACAAAAACAAATACAAAGGTTAATGATTTAATTGGCGAGAAATCCGTCGTCGCGAACAATTCAAATAATATACAAAAACCCCGAACCTGTTATGAATGAAAAGATCCTTGTTTTTATAAATTTCTGTTGCATTAGTTCTTATTTTTACTATAAGCTTTCGTCTGTTCCTACAGACATCTTCAGGTATGGAATAGATGTTGTTCTTGTTTTTACTCTCAGTAATAAGAGGACAACGAAAATATATGTATTGTTGTATCCGAAAAATGCTATTAGAAATGAGTTATTGTTTTTGGAGCAACGCCGAGTTTGATTTTAAATTTTACAATTGTGCGTTCTTATACAAATATGGTGATAAGTGAAATCTTTTTTACTAGTAAATTTTCTGTCAAAGTGGCATGAACTATATTGTTCAATAATTACAGTAATGTCGCACTTATTATCCAAAAGTTGCACTTGGATCAGTTATTTTAATTTCAATAAAGGTGCAATTAATTTACAAATTCATGAATTATTCATACAAAAACAAATACAAAGATATATATATATATATATATATATATATATATATATATATATATATATATATATATATATATATATATGTATTCTAAAGCAAAATGGATTATTTTTTAATCTGATACAGCATAAATGAATATTTTGAAAGGTCTATGACGAGAGGAATTTCACTTAAAGGTTCTATTCAACTTTGGCTGATCGGTAAAGTTTTCTGTAGCTCAGTCTGTCTAGAGCACGTTAGATCTAACTCTTGACGATGAAGTGCCTCAATTAGTATGACCTCTTTTCGGAAGTTGAGAGGTTTTGAGGAGTGGGGAACCACATTTTAATTGCTGTTGTTCTCAGGTTACCTCTGACCCCGGATGGTAGCACTTGCAAGAGCCCCAGGTATGTGCAAATAGTGACCCCCAACGAAAAGCAAAACACTATGAAAATATAAAAATATCCTTTTTAGTAACAATTCCAGCAACATATTTTATGTGAAAAGAAAAAAAGTACAGCAATATATTTTATAGCAAAACTAGCTTAATTACCTTGCCGCGTGTCACACATTTTGTTAGAATATGATGATTGACTTTAAATCATTGCTATAATTTGTGCAAAAAAAAATGATGCATTTAAATATAACTCAATGATCTTGCCAATGTCAGCTCCATCTTCTGGCTTTCTCCTTTATTCTGGATAGGAGTCATTCCCTTGTTCAGATTTAAATTTTATTTAAATAAAAGAGAAATACATTTTGTGATTTCTTTCCCGCCGGGGATCCCTTTTGATCAAAATGAAATATAATTATCCAAGTACCCCTTGTAATGTAGTTTCAGAATATATGTGTTTGTGGGGGTCTATCTTCAAAACCCTAGGAGGAGTTCGCTGAATTGATAAGCAAATTCCAACATTGATATGACAGTTGAATTGTCGCAATAATTTTTTTATTGTAAATCACTACCCGCTGATTGGTTATTTCTTGCTCAACCTGGCGTCCATAATGTAGTTTCAGAATATATATGGTTATTGTGGTCTATCTCCAAAACCCTAGAAGGACTTCCATAACAGTCAGACAGAGACTATATATATATATATATATATATATATATATATATATATATATATATATATATATATATAGATGGCCGACAAAACAATTTATCTCTAGTTGAAGCCATACATTTGAGTTTAAAATATATTTAGCTGAAGCCATAAAATTGTGTTCAAAACATTTAGATTTTGGCATGAAATAACCTGTAGATATAGGTTATACATTATAAGCAAAAGCAACGAACAGTAAAGAACTCTTTCATGACATTAATCCTTATAATAACTTACATTTTCTTAAAGAATTCACACTCTATTCTAAAATATAATCTAAAAAAAAATATAATATAAAACACGAATATCACTGCTTCAAGTAATAATGTCTACAGAAACATGTATATACTCAAAAGCTGAATATTATCTACCTTTCTATTCAATTGTGAAAGCAGATAACATGTATCATATTTATATTACTTCAAAGCTCCCGAAAAAATTAAATTTCGACATTAAATGACCCATAAGATGTTGATATGCCGCTAAACAGTATAATCATTGATATTACTATCGGTGTTTCTTTCGTGCAATAAGTGCACAAAGTAACACAATATAATATTCCTTAACAAATGTCATCAACATATACAATTTTCCTAAATTTGCCTAAGGTGGACACGAACGACAAATTTGCCTCGATAATAAAAAAAAGAGCCCACTGCACAAATTTGCGATTCTGTGAGAATTAGAGGTTTTACCAGGATTCGGAGAAGAAAGCACAAAACAAAAATCGCACGAAGTCAACATGCCTGGTTGTTAGCAAAAGGAACAACCAAACCAAAATAAGAGTGTGACAATTTAAATATCTGGGTGTATAAAATGAGGACGGAAAGTGCGACACTGATATTCCCGAATCGCATTGGTATAGCGAAAGAAAACTTCCAAAAGCTAAGCGAATTATTAAGAAACTGGAAAATCCCGTTAGAAAAATATAAAAGAATACTAGACTTTTCCGTCCAGCATTCACTGCCATATAGGCAGTGAATGCTGGACAATCTTCTCACAGATGAGGAAGAAACTTGAAACAATAGAAATGTGGTTCTGGAAAGGCATACTGAGAATTACATGGGCCGAACATGTAAGCGACATCGAAACTTTAGCCATAATGGAAACAGAAAGGTTAACATCAGGAAGTGACAGATGAAATTTCTAGGGTACGTAATGTGGAAAGAGCGCTTGGAAAATTTGATTCTCACAGGACAAATTGAAGGCAAGAGGGGCAATGGAAATCAAAGCATTTCCGAGCGAGCTTCAGTAAATTGATGGCGAAATAAGTTTAGGAGTAATAAGAAAAAGATAAAATATATTAAGAGATACAAAGAACAAGAAAGTGTGGAAAGACATGGTCACCAATGTCCTGATGGTGCCAGCACGAACATCTTTATTCTTTACAAAATCCCATGCTTTCTTATTTGTAGGTAAATTAGTAGGTTCAATTTTGTGTAAAAATTAATTTCCAACATAATTTTATACTTTTGTTAATGCACTTAATTCTATTATATAATGAAAATATCATGTCAAAATTCAGCTCACACACACCTTAAAATGTAGGCGTATATGAAGCTTGGGAATATATCCTTATATAGTAAAATCGGCTTTGTCTTTGCTATGATCGAATCAGAATTTACAAGGATTTTTCATTTTTCTACCTCTTTTTCTTTCTGTTGGTTACTTCCGAGGGCAATTCATTTGTCTTCCTTGACTACATTTTATATAATTGTTTTTTTGTTTCCTATAGAATATAAGATAGAATCAGAAAGAAAAGATTACCATTTTTACTGCTTTTTGCTGTCTGGGCAAGTAAAACCTATTCTCGATTTTTAATCAATCTCGTCAGTAATTTGTATGAATTTTTCTTTGTTCCAAAATTCTTTTACCTCTTTATACGCCTGCGCAGTCCGGATCTCTTGACTCCAGGCTAAAAAATTCCTGAACTCATCAGAAAAAAGAGAAACAAAACGACTAATCAGATAAACAAGATGGCGACGACGAACATATTAGAAAAGACAATGTGTGTCACTAATTATTCCTTGTAAGCAACCGTCAATTCGAGACAACACAATTATTTAAGCGCTACAAGAA
Organism: Acanthosepion pharaonis; assembly: GCA_903632075.3. Taxonomy (NCBI): domain Eukaryota; kingdom Metazoa; phylum Mollusca; class Cephalopoda; order Sepiida; family Sepiidae; genus Acanthosepion; species Acanthosepion pharaonis. Next base: position 365,704 of record CAHIKZ030005497.1, read on the forward strand.
ATGACCGACATGTTATATTATCTTTTATTGTTCTATTCACCCTCAACATAAATTCCGAGAAAATAACGATAAATATTTTTATGTTTTATTGTCTTCAGATTGTCTTTATCGGCTTTTCGCGATAAAGACATATATGGGAGGAGCGAACTCGTTGCACATTTTATAGGTGATTTCATCAATTTACGAAGTCATATATTTAATACTTGTCTTAGTTTTCCAAGCAAATGATTGGGCTTATTAGTCAGTTGGAGACGTCGATATTCTGTAGCAAGAAAATCCTTTCAAGCATACTAGGCCTGCGTATTTATTTCAGTCCGTTAGCATATACCTCTCTCTATGTCTGTGTCTCTGCCTGTCTCTCCCCACCTTTCTATGTCTCTGTATATTTTTCTCCTTCTGCCTCTATCTTTCATTATCTACCTATCTATCTTTCTTTATAGGTATATCTATCTATCTATCTATCTATCTATCTATCTATCTATCTATCTATCTATATATGCATATCTATATCTATCAATCTAGCTTTAAATAGCTCTCTGGTTGTTCTTTTTTATACGTCTGAAAATGTACATGACAGCCTTAAAATACGTCTGAAAACGTATATGGCGGCCTTGAAATAAAACGAATTACGATGAAAATAAATTAAAATGCTTAAGGCATAAAAAAAAAAAAAAAACTGATTTCGTTCATATTTCAACTTGTAATTAATATTAGCAAATCTTTTATTAAATGTGAAGAATATGAAATAGCGAAATATGAACAAAAATTTTTTTTTTTTGCTTTAGCTGTAGAGATACTTCTGTCGAAAAGTATATTTTTGTTCATATATTTTAGTTACGTCCACACACACAAATTCATATATATATATATATATATATGAATTCATATATATATATATATATATATATATATATATATATATATATATATATATATATATATATATATATATTTATATATATATAATTATATATATATTAAATTATATAAATATATAATTCATATATATATATAATTCATATATATAAATATATATGTATATATATATATATATATATATATATAATATATATATATATATATATATATATATATATATATATATATATATACACAGGGGGTGATTGGTAGATTTTATATTCTTATTTCAATTTTTTTAATTTTGCGCATGCGTGTTTTTGTTTATGATTTTCTTGACTGCACAGTATAATAGGGTCAAGTGGTCACCCTCTGTAAGAAAAAAGAGCACCATGGTGATTATATTGAATGAATTTAGTCTTTAATATTTTCACTATATCTGTTGAAATGAGATCTCACTGTTTCATTTTTGCGTAATTTTTGACAATTTATCCATCGCACCCAGTATATACATACCCACACAAATATACACTCGTGTGCGCTTATGTTCTTGAGTCTCGATACTTTTCTATTGATAGCTAAGGTGATTGGGTGTTGGAGTTATTCAAGTCGTCATTGAGTAGTGAGTTCCATTCTCGCTGCATGGCCCCGACATTCGGCCTTGTGCCACAGCTAACCTACGCTTGGAAAATCACTATTCATGTGATCATGAATGGAAATATTTTGAATCACATTTTTAAAATGTGGTGAGGCTCGGTGGAGCAATGGATAGCGGCTCGGATTGAAGATTTCGAATTCCAGTCGAATACATTCACTTACGTGCTAATACCCTTGGGAAAGGTATGAATCCTCTGCTTCTCCTCCCAGCTATGGGTAAATAGCAGGACAGACCGGGTTCTAGAGCCTTGGATAGCAACTTGTCTACCGCAGAAAGAAATGGCATCCTACTGCAAAAAAATAAATCTGCCTCGTCAGTCATGTATCGAAAGATACATGATCGCTTAAGCTTGTATCACGCATGGTACATAACTGACTTTTTAAAATGCAGTCGTTTCCTGGAATCATTTTAACATATTCTTCTTTCCTCACTCAGTCTGTATTCGGTTCGACTAACAATTGATAATCACGGGATCTAATTCACTGTTCATCCTGTTTTCCACAGGGTATATCTGTATTATATTGAGAAAACCATCTATTAAATGCAAAATTACAGTGAGAGAACCTATGGTCCAATAAATAAACGAAGCACTTTCATAACTTGTACATCTACTGCTTTCCAATTTCGATTTTGGCTAGAAATTAACTAAGTAATAATACTGGAATCGTCAACTTGTCTTCTAGTCTAACTCTCCTGATATTTATATAAGTAAGCCAATTCTGGTATAATTCCATATCGCTTGAGCGGCCTGGAAGAAAGACTTATTCATGATGTTCACACACTGGAAATCTTTCTGTAAGATTTCTCTGGTTAAATATATTAGATAATATTAAAACTAATCCCTACAACAATCGTACTCTTTGTCATTTTAACACCGCCCCCTTTACACATTAGCTTGTTGCTGTGTCATATGCTATATATTAGCTTGATACAAACATGTCGTTGGGCATATAATTGAGTTGTCTTCTCAACTGATGACTTTCTCAACGTTTGTCAGAAAAGGTGTTCGATAAATATAACTTAATTTATCTTGGTGCATTTTCGCCAGCGGGCAGACCTCTGGCCAGGTACCTAATAGAAAAATATGCACGGAGTCTGGGTAGTTAGGTGGGAGTGAATCTCTTGGGCAGCGTATTCGATTGGTGATTGAAGGAAAAAGAGATAGAGAGAAAGAAAGAGAGAGAAAGAGAGAGGAGAAACGAGTTTGCAGTGGGTGCCCTGGGTATAATTTATCTGTCATGAACTTAGACGATTGAGCGGAAGTTTAGAAGAAGCAAATTGAATAAGAAGGTTGACAAGTTAGATGGAGTGAATGGAAGCGAAATATAATAGGATAAAGTATATAATGATGATCTTTAATAGACGATAAAGGAAGAGAGAAAGAAGTGAAAGTAGTGAAATTCAGGTGAAAGTATAATCACAAAATGGAGATGATTTACGAATAACAATATCTACTAAAGTTGGTGTATATAGCATAATCGAAAATTCGTTTACAAATACTATAGTATACCTTAGATTAATTATATAATACGCATATACCTGTCTATAGTTCTGAGATGAGTTACTGTAACTATTTACTCTGTCCTTATCTTTGTTGTAAGCTTCGGCACGCTTCCGGTGATAGACGCTTGAATTTTGAACCGAACTCTTTATTTACTCTTTATTTAGGGAGTAGATTGTTCAAGATTTACGCGCCATGCCTATTCTGGATATCTCAGTTTCAATTGTTTCACTTTTTAGTAATTCAAGTTTTTTTTTTTCACCTCTTCTGTGACCAAGTATTGAATTCATAACAGTCACTGGGTTACTTCAACCAACACCTTTATCCACTGGGCCACAGCAGAGATGAAGAAAAAACTTGGTGAGTTGAGTTATTAGAGATAAAGAACCGAAACAGAGATATCTAGAAAAGGAATTGCACGTAGAATTAGAACAATCTATAACGGTCGACTAAATAAAGGATACGGTTCGAGATTCCAACGTATATCACCTGAAGAAGACCAGAGCATACAACTATCGAAACGTCGTGAATATGACAATAAATATGAGGAAAACAGTTGGAACAATGTAAATAGTGTAAATAATATGCATATGCATATTGAATAGTCAAGTTAAATTTCAAAAGATATACAATGCCACTTGAACGTTTGTGAACCTTCTCAGTCAGGATCACTGTTGCTCTGAAAAAATAATTAAATAAGACTATTAAATGTGCATCCAAATACCACTTCATAGACATCCCAAATAATGAACATCACTATTAAAAGTTTATTCAAATGATGTGATTTATGTAAAAGTAAGTGAGCCGCGCTCTTTCTGTTGGTGAATTCAAGGAAACAATAAATTCAGTTGATACACAATTGGTTGCTTCTTTATTCAGTTTAATCTGACCAATCAAACGAGACATAAATTGATTGAGCAACACTGATTAAAAGAGAGAGAGAGAGAGGAAACCAGCTAAGCAATGCCAAGTTAGAACGTCACAAATCAACAATAATGAGAGCAAATATCTGAGGACATTATGAAGAAGGTCCTGACTTTTCACCAGGCTGGGATAAGCCATAAGACCATATCAAAGTGTTTCTTACTCCATCCATCCACCGTAAAACAAATAATTTACAGAGGACATTCAACTAGGCCAGGATTCTGCCTCGAAGCTGACGCCCATCAGAACTATCACCAAGAAATATAATAAACCAACAAATTCCCTCAAGACAGTTGCATGCTTCTCTGGCAGTTTCTGGAGTAAATGTATATATGTCCGCAATCTCTATCTATAAAAGACAGGATGTGTGTGTGTGTGTAACGAATTCGACGGATTTGCACCAAATTTTACATGCACATGCTCCAAGTTAGCGATAATGCCAAGACCGACTTTGCATTTCCCAACTCCCATCGATAGTGGAAATAATCGATTTTTTCATGCTTCTACGGCAATTTTCATGTAGTTTGCGGCCATTTTCTACTGGCCAGAATGAGAGCCTATAGCTGGCTGCCACGAATAGGCAGGAAGATTTTATTGGTTAGCGTAAGAGTCAACAGCTGACTGACACGAATGTTAACTAGCATGCTAGCATGCAAAAAAAATCGATAGCTGCATTCGTCACAAGTGGGAAAAATTTAAATCTGCATGGCACTTTACTCCAATTGGCCCATTCACTTGCTTAAACTCAGCGTTGATTCTGATTCCGCAGAACTGGGTTGGGTGTGAAAAGGTATTTGTTGTTAACATTATTTTTCCAATAAGGTTTTTCCAGTTACGAGTCCTTTTTTAAAGCTGATCGTTTCGTGTTCATTTTTTTTAGTTCTTTTTTCGTAACAGATTTAATGTTTAGTATAGAGCTTAGAAAATATTCGCAGTGTGAGATGTAAGGCATGTAGCAACATCAGCCCGGCAAAGGGCACTCCTTTAAAGGCAAGGTGTGGCAAAAATATTTTAAGTCAAGTGATAGCGATTGGTGTATGAGTCGTACGATTTTTGAATCAAGCACGGGCAACGCAGGGCCATGCTGCTAGTAAAAAATAAATTGAATGGGCATCGCATTCACTGTAAGTCTGCTAGAAAGAAGCCTCTACTCTCAACGAATAACAAAGATACCCATTTGAACTTTGCAAGGGAACACTTAAATAAAACAGATATTTCTGGACGTCCATTCTGTGGGCAGATTAGTTAAAAATAGAATTGTTAGGTCATCATCAAAAGTTCTGTTTGGAGAAAAGCCAACACTACCTACTAAACAAAGAACCACATTGCAACAGGAAAGCATGTGGTGGAAATGTTAGGTATGGGGTTGCTCTTCTGCCTTTCGACCTGGATTAATATATATTATCAAAGAAACATGAATTCTCAGTTGTATCAAAATATCTCTATCAGAATCTCCTGTTATGGCCCAAAATGGTTTCTTCTCTAACCTTACCAGCACCACGAAGGAATGAAGGAAGAGTTTTCATGCTCTGGATTGGCCTAGAAATTGCATATCTCAATCCAGTAGTAATAATGTAGTTGGTGTTAAAGCAGGCGGTTCATACTAGATGTCTCTCCAAATAGGAGGGAGGGCAAAAATACCCAAAATTAAATGTAATGGACTGGTCAGTAGTTACGGAAGACATATGGGTGGCAATCATTGTAAAAGGAAATGCGACAAGGCATTAAGATTGTTCAAACACTTTAGAAAAAGTCAAATTTTCAATTTTGCCTCTGTAAATTTTTTTAATTAATTAAAATATATCGTTAGTTTTTGTTTTGCGTTCATTATTTGAAAAATTTACTTAGGAAAATTGATCTTTGGATGCCTATTAAAAGGCTTAAATGGGTACAATAACAATGACTTGGCGGAGTCATAAACTCTCAAGCGGCACTATATCTTCCAGTTTCAAGTTTTGTGGATACACTGCCTTTCAGGCTAGGATAAATCTATTGAATTCATCAACATATTTAATTATATAGACTCCATAAAAACGCTAATCATTGACTTCAAATAAATTTCAAAACTATTCTATACTAAAACATGATGCGATAACTTAAAAAAATTAATAAATGTAAAGCCGATATCATGTGTCAATATTTCAACTGAAATTATTCGATTTTATATTTATATAATTTTATAATTTCTCCGCTATAAATGAATTTGTGTAAAGTCTCTTATGAAAATAGATCTTCCTATAATTATATGTAGTAAGTATATACTTGTATCTGTATGTGAACATTTCAATAATGTCTATATTTATTTATCTCTTACGTTGTATACATGTTACCTCTGTGGACTCTAAGTGAAGTGCAATGCCACAGCCTCACCAGGCAATGTGCTGCTGAGGACACTGTAGCAAGTAAGTTTTTACGAAGTAGATTTGCTAACTAACCGATTCTGAATTCAGAGTTGCCTTTCTCCTTAACTGACTGTCAACCAATACGACAAAATGTAGTCTTCCCTATTATTAACTACCAGAAGCTGGGGGAAAATGCACACATATCTTAAACAGGGTGTTTGCGCGAAAGCGGATATCACGGGGTCGATTTGAATTCTACATGTCACACACACTTTTCCCGCCAATATCCGTTATGCGCACACCCTTACGTTATATTACTACCCTTAAAATGTAAACTTACCTCTAACCATTTAGGCAATGTTAGATTTTTCTCTGTAGTCGAAAGACAAGTTTTAATCTGAAAATAGTTGATTGATTAAGGAAGTGACCTTGGTAATATCGTCCTGGCTAGACGATCCATGCGTGCGACACAATTGGGAAGTGCTTGTAAATCAGAGAACCGTTTACCAAAATCTCATGATTTCGCCATAAGACTTTGGGGAACAAGTAGGGTAGGCAAAACTGAACGCAAGCCATCGATAGTTTTGCAATATGAAATCACATATCATCCTCGAGGCAAATGGCAACATTTTAGGCATAGTAATCTATCTAGAAATGTCTCGATAACCCGCACCTCTCCCATGCGCAGGAATGTATCGGCTTGAAAATCCAAATCTGCAATGTTGTTGGTCCTCATCTGGCATATTGGCTTCAGTCTATATACCACCACCGTACCGTAGCTTCCCTGTGCCTTTTCTATAAATACATTCATGGTAATTTTTCCTGATGAATTTTCCTACTGTGGTACCAAGACTTTATGAATTTAAGTGTAGTACACTCGAAATGGCTAGATGTAACCGTAAGTCGTAGGCTAAAAGTTTCTTCTATCGCATTTAACTCTTGTGGAACTGTGTCCTGGCTTCTTGATTCCCAGTCAAAACTGATCTTTAAAAATGTATATACAATGTCAATCGTTATCTTCTGTCTTCTTAGTTCTTGTTCTTTTCTTATCCTCTTTCATTAATATCGGTTTTTTCTCATATTATCTAACACCAACTGCGTCCTAGTGGATTGATTGCCTTGCTTAGAGTGAAATGATTAAAAAAAAATTGTTTAAAGAAGAAATAAAATATATCTGTTGCAGACGGAAATGGAGCTGAAAACTTGGAATGTAAGTTTGATCTTTATACGGAATGAAATAAAATAATGTGGCTGAATTAATTTTTACAAGAATATATAGTATTATAACATTTAAAGAGGTAAAATATACCCGTCCTGGGGATGACGATTAACTACATCCGTGTCCAAGGTATACTACGTCCGACTGCAAGGGGGTTTTGAGGTGCGTGGAACTACCTCTTATTTACTGGTGTTCCCAGCTTTACCTTGATTCGCGGTGGTAGCACCTGTTAGAGGTCTCAACCATGGGCAAATAGTTAACCCCTAAACTGCGCTCAAAGCACTATAAAAGTGTAAAAATAGGTTTTACTACCAGCAATAAATTTTTTGAGGAAAAATTATTACCAGCAATACATTTTTGAAGAAAAAACAAAATATTACCAGCAATACATTTTTTGATAAAATATTAACAGAAATAGAAAAAAAAATACCGCCAATAAAAATTTTGTCTGCATTAAATAACCCATTGGGATGGATATACAGTAAGCCAAACCAAACCAAACCAAACTAAAATATACTGTCATTTATATTAATTATCTATTGAAAAATAAATGTTATGTCCCTTCAGGACGTAAGCGATCAAAGCTCCCCACGGATTCTTTTCCTTTAATATTTCTAAATTGCCTTGCAATCATGGAAGAATATATTAATTTCCCGTTATCTGCACGGGGTCTGGAGCACAGATTCAGTTCCGTTAACAGAAATTAAGAAACGGTGTGTCTGGTGCGTAACTTGAAGAGTGATTGCTTGGTATTACCAGGTGCTAGAATCTTGGATGTGCTGATGGTGTAATGACATTGGAAATACCAGTTCCAATTGGGTTTGTTATATTCACATCTGCGCAAATAGAAAGGTGTGGATCCGCTTCTTTAGCACATCTATGGTTTAATTAGTATGAATTACCTCAGGAAATCAGTAGTATCTGCAAAAGACAATTCTTCCAATCTATAAACTAAGAAGTGAAACTAAGAATGAAAAAGAACATAGAAAGCGCAAATCATTTTTTCTTAAGAAAGAAAAGGAAAATAAAACTCCATTTTTAATAACAATCAGTTCATTAGACTTTCATTACTATCACGATACAGTGCTCTTTTGAAGCTACAGACATCTGACCCAAAATATTTCCAGTGGTGTGGCGTCGTCTTTCACCTGCTTTGTCTTCTGATTTTTGATTCTCCGAATACTTCCAATCCTGCAGTATTTACTTTTGTTGTCATACCAATTACACTAGTCTTTCCGCATATTTTTGTCAATTCAGTTAATCATTCGTTTGTTAAAAGAGAGAAAAGGCTACGTCTCAGATATTGAGAGAGATAGGCTGCATTCAACTGCTATATCTCCAGAGAACAGAACCGAAAACGTTAGTGTGCTGATAATATATTTCTAAATTAGATATCAATCGTGGCCTCCAATTGCTATTTCGGTATGTTGATATAAACATTCTTTGTGGTCACTGACTACACAATTCTATTTCATAATAGGGTGTTTACAAGTTTTCTTTCTTAAAATCATAACTCTGTTTGACTAATACAAAGCGGGGTTGCTCACATATAAATTCTTATTACATATCATACTCAACCATTATTTAATATCAGTCATCCAATATGGCAGTGAATGCTGGACAATTTCTCCAAAGATAAAGAGGAGGCTTAATAAAAAAAAATATTTCTACAGAAGAATGATGAGACAGATATTTTTTATATGGATTAAACAACTTCAAAATGGATCAATCAACTTCAAAATGGATCAATCAACTTCAAAATGGATTAATCAACTTCAAAATGGAAAACAACTTCAAAATGAGAAATAATCAACTTCAAATTGGATTAATCAACTTCAAATTGAGAATTAATATAATACTAATAAATTTAATATATATTCTTTTATTTTTACTTAAAAGGGATATAAAAAAATATAAACGTTCCTAAGAAAATTATTTAAAAGATTACATCATCTAAGTTAATTACAGAGGGAAGTAATCTCTGTATTCAAGATACGAAGTTAGTGCAAGTCTTAGGGGAAATATTATTAACTGCCTCGGAGATCATCGCTTCTAACTTGCTGAGGCGGAATTCTTTAGTAGTTTCCTGGCCATCACTTCTTAAAATCCCAACAATTGAGTCTACCATACTTCTTTTTACGTCAGCTTTAATGACTGACCAAACCTTTTCTATGGGATTTAACATCGGACTATAGGGAGCAAGTCTGAAAATTTGGTGTTGCCTAAATTCATCCCCCTCCACAATTTCTTCAATTGAAGTATGGCAAGGGGCGTTATCAATAACTAAGACAACTTCCCTTTCATAAATTTCATTTGTCTTTCTAAGGCACTCCCTGGTCCATTCTTTCGCATCCTCTTTTTTGAAAGAACCTCCTTTAATTTTATGATGAATTAATCCATTATTACTAATACATTCAATAACATGGATGTTATTTCCCCTGGATCCGGCCGCGACTGTAGTGCACCTCGTGCCTTTTTTAGAGCGACCTTCTCTTCTTGAAATATGGAGATTAAAATTGGTTTCATCCATATAAAGAATTGGCACACTTTGGGACTGAAATTCTAATAAAGCTTCTGAGTAATCCTTACGTTTCGCCTTATTGACATTATTGGCCGCTTCTGGTTCATAATGAACCGCTTTTAAAGTAAAGGCCATGGAGTCCAAGTGCTTTCTTATGCATTCTTTCGTCACACGAACCTCAAACTTTTCGACCAACTTATTTACAATGTCTTGAAGAGTGACCCTATGAGACTTTTCAATTAAATAAAATTCTTATGCTCTTGCTTAATTTTATATTTTCTTGCTCCTCCCCTAAAGTCACTCTTATCAGCATCCTGGTCTAACTAACGGTAAGCTGTTGGCAGATGCACACCAATTGTTCTTGCCAGACCTTTCTAATTTCCTGCTGCGGCATGTGCAGCTAAAATATGGGCCTTTTTTTCGCCGGCCACATTTTTCTTGAGGTAAGTCCTCTTTGGAGCTGTTTCTAATTCTTCTTCAGCTTCTTTTGTAGAGGTTTCTCCAGCATCATCATCAATCATCATTTTTGTCCATACTGGAATTTCTCCTCCTAATTTTAGACTAATTCTTTCTTGGACTCTAAGTTGTTTGTATTTTGGTTTTTTCTTCATCTATATAATAAATACGAACAGTCAATTTCCTTAATCACGGGGTAAATCAATTGGAAAAATAATTTTCAATTTACTGAGAAAAAAATATCTCAATTTGAAGTTGTTTATTCCAATTTGAAGTTGTTTATTCATATTTTTTTAGGTTTTTGACATTTTCGCAATTTTAAGTTGATTGATCCATTTTGAAGTTGATTGTTCCATTTTGAAGGTGATTGATTCAATTTGAAGTTGATTAATCCATTTTGGAGTTGATTAATTTTTTTACTTGAGAATAAGTTCATTTTGAAGTTGATTATTATCATTTTGAAGTTGAAAAGGTATAGAAACATTTTCTACCCGTCATCTTGAATCTGAAAAAAAAGAGATGCTTTGCAAGAGTTCAGGCTTGGTCGCATTACTTCTAAAACTGCTGCCAACATTAAGAGAACCTGGGAGGAAGGATATTGAACAGCACGATTCCTGTATCTTGAAGTTCTGCATTGGGAATACGAGTCTTGAAAATTAAGATGGCAGAGAACGTACTTCTGTAATTGACAATCAATATCTGAAAGCACAAGTGAAACAAAAGCCGTGTGAAAATGTCGAAGCATTTCATTATTGAAATATCCAAAGAAAATTGTCAAGATGAAGAAACTCAATAAATGGGTTCCACATGAACTTGGTGAAAGTGAAAGATTTCGACGTTTTCATGTGTGGACGATGCTTCATCTGCGGAATTCCTATGATCCATTTCTTGAGAAAATTGTGATTTGTGATCCTTTGACAATAGTAAAGAATCGGCTCAATGATTTGACCATGACGAAACACTTTAACACTTTCCAAAACCAAAATTGCATCAATAGAAGATTATGATAACCTTCTGGCGATCTGTCATTGGTATTATCCATTACAGCCTTCTGGAATCTAACCAGAGTATCAATGCCGACGTTTAATGGCAATAACTAGATGAAATACACATTCAGTCAAGCAATATGCGACTGGCAATGGTTTATTGACGAGTTCCAATTCTGTTTCATGGTAATGCTCGACCATATGTTACCAGGATGATATTAGAGAAGCTCACCAACTTGCCACAACCGCCATATTCCTATGGCGTCTTACCCAGTAACCACCCCTTCTACGCATCTCGACAAATATGTAAACCAAACGAACATTGCAAAACTACATATTATATCCTCCGAAAACGGAGATTTATAAACCTATAATTAATAAAAGATACCCGATTATTTTAGAAACCTATAATATATACTGGATTTTTTAGAATTTTTTTCAAAATATTTTATACAAGATTTAAAAACAGCTACAATTAATACCGAATATTTATTTTAATTTTTGTAATTAACCCTGGACATTTAATAAACGTGAAATTAAACAGGAATTTACGGTGATTGTAAATGATTCAATTATTTCAGAGAAATCGATGGGGTTAAGTTATAGGCGTGCATATGAAGTAATCATTTACAGCAATGGAAAAAACCACGGTGTATGTTCACAAGTAACGGAAGTAGAAATATCAACAGGAAGAGAAAGAAATACGAATCCTGTCTCAAATATGTTGGATAGAGTTGTCTCGGGGAACGTAACTGAAACTTGCGACATTTTCGCTGTTACTTGTCTTCTCACTCGAGAGACTAACAGACCAGATCTTCCCTTCGGCCAGAGAAAACATCGCCTCCATCTGAATTTACATTTCTTTTTTTACCATTTTCTTTAAAACTTTCTTGTTTCTAATATCTTTGTTCCATGGTATTCTCAGCATCCTTTGTAGAATCATATTTCTGTTGCTTCATATCTATTCTCCATCTGTGAGGAGATTATCCAGTGACCTTGCTATATAAGGATTGAAATGGCTTAACATTTCAGAACTCTCATATTTGTTTCTAATGAAATATTTGTATACTAATACTTTGCTTAGTTTTTAGAAGATATCTTTCGATATCCTTAAGTGTTTTCAGATTTCTGTTTCATACTGTTCGTCCTTTGTTGAAACAATTCCCAGATTTTTAAATTGTTATGCTTGTTTGATTTTGGAATCGCCTATTTGTAATTTGCATGTTGGGCTCATATTTACTAACAACCAAGCATTCTGTCTTCTGAGAATACCATGGACTGAACATGTGAGAAAATGGTCACAAAAAGGACAATTGTTTTAGAGAAAATAGGCACAAAAAGACACTTATACTTAAAATCAGAAAAACCACATAATGAGAAAAGAAGACTTGGAAAATGTAATACTTACAAAACATATTGAAGGCAAGGAACAGAGGAAAACAACGCATAACTTATCAAGCGAGCTTGACCAAGAGCATGGAAATCCAGGGTTTAGATGAGTTAAGAAAAAAACAATATTTATTAAAAGCTACAAAGGGTAAGACATTGATGATCACCATCATCCCCAACGACCTAACATATATGCTCTTAAGAAAAAAAAAAAAACTTTTCAGCACCTTATTATGAAATAAAATTTTATTGTCTGTGATCTCAAAGAACGTTTATATTAATATATTGTAATAGCAATAAAAAGCAAAGATTAATGGGTAATTAGTATAATTACGCGCAAATATACTTTATAATAATCTACCTCTTCTGTGGGCTAATTAGTAGGAATTGTATCAGTAAATTATTATTTATTATCTAAAAATTTCTTAAAATGTAAAATATTTTCTAGCTTTAAATTACCTGCAAAAAGGTTAAACCGTAAATATTTAAAAAAAAAGAACCAAGAAAACCCCCAAAAAACAAAGACTCAATTTGAAATTTAAAAATTGCTCGTGAAATATTTGGGATAATGTTACTTAGACAAGGGGCGAGTGAGAGAGAAAGATAGTGAAAAATGTTTCGTTAGGAGACAAGACAATAAAGGAACGGGATTAAGGAAAATAAGATGGCGGTTGAAGTTGCATTTAATTTTTTGAAGATCGTAGTTGGTAGGGAATTAAGAAACCGTAAGAAAATTTCACAGGAGAGAATAACGAAAGAAGAGATTCTTTGAATAGAAATTAAGGTAAAATTAACCTATTTATTAATTTTTTATTAATTAACGATATCTACTTGGTAATCTAGTAGTACGCTTAAATTCATACGGTTGGTGTACAAAGAAGGAGAGTTCATTAGAAAAATAGCCATGAAAATATTCATAGAAAAGACAGAGAGAAGTCACGTCACTAATAAAGTGACTAGATTCGAGATGCCAGGAAAAGAACTATAACATTGCAGATTCTTCTTTGGATTTTGTCGAGGATTTCGACATATATAACAGTATAACCAGATATTCAATTCGCGAAGAATGGTAGTTTTATAAACATGCAGGAATGATTCTGACGAGAAGAATTGTCAAGCAAAACCCAATGAATCAGTCTTTCCAGGAGCAAACCTAGCAATTGACTGAATGCAATCATTCCACATGATGTTATTAGAAAACGTGAGACCAGGAGGTCGGAATGTCTTGCTCTACTGGAGGTTAACAACAGCCGTTCTGACAGAAGGCAAAATAGTTCCCTATGATGAGTAAAGTATAGCAATTTTATTTTGTAGGGGTTCAAATTTGCAAGTCATTCTTTGACATAGATAAGAAGAGATTGTTGGTGGTTTTCGGTTAAATTAATGCTATTTTACGGCTCAAAAGAGGCTAATTCATACAATAGTCTCTATCTGCATTAAATCATGAAGAATCGTGCTGACTGTAACAGAGTATAAGAATAGTTTGATACCATCTATACCAAGCGGAAGTGACCGATGCAATAGCAGTTGTCCGTTTACTGATTCTAATATTTCAATGTATATCTTCGTGGATTAACTGTCTAAATTTACATTAACACGATTCACATAAATAGCTTCTGACATGTTTTGTAATGCCGCCGAAACAAACGTGACCACACTCCCTGGTTTTATTTTAAACCGTTATAAATACATATGGTAAAGAAGCTACTCCCAGTTTCATTGTTTATTTTGTGCTGATTTTTAAAAACCTGTATGGCACAAATGTCACATAGCTATATGGATAAAAAAATACCCCCCAAAATGCTTCGAGGTCTCATTAGCGTCGTTCATTATACTTTATTAAATTTAATGTTATTTACAAATGCATAAGGGTGTATACCTTTTTTTTATAGATTATGTATACGCGTTTGATAAAATACAACGCAAAGAACTGTTTGAAATACTAGATAAACTTGTTTTATTTGGGAATAGAGTTATTGGTTCGAATGTTATTCAAGGTAAAAGGTTAGAATCAACAAACCGTTAATATCAAATGTCGTGTGTGATATGAATGATGAAGATGGTAAGAAATAGAAATAATTAGGAAAGATTATGATTGACTCTTGAGTAAAGAAGGTCATGATTGACGTTATCCGATTAAATTCCACCTCCGACGCTAGCGTCTTTTCAACAAAGTAGCAGTTCTTGTCTGAGTGAAACTTTGCCCCACGTCTTTCAAATGTAAAATTCAATTCCATGGAAATGGCTTTGCAAGTCTGAACTGGTGGAACTAAAGATTGGAGCTCATTCGAAAATTTGCCAAGCCATTTCCATTTGCTTGCAGCGTGCTGTCTATGAGAATTTCATAATCTCCAAGACGACATAAAAGAATTTGAACTTTAACAAGTATGAGGAGTTAGGATTGAACAACTCCAGTCCAGATACGGCTAAAATACGCCATTTAATATTAATCTAATCTAAAAGATGAAGCCTGGCAGAAGGAGACATATAATCCCTGGAGCGATAGTAAATTTAAGCGAATATGTACGTCGCCTGTGTAGTCCATTGCCGAAAATTTCTTTCACCGTAACTGAAAGACACTAGAATAATTATTCGGGCCCCAGAGAGTGCTCCATTGTCACCAATCAAATTATACTGGTCTACTGCGGCGTCCAAGACTAAAGATCCCCTGGCCGAAAGACTACTTCATGTGATGGTTGTCAAAAGTTTTTGAATTAACCGTAGGCTATACTGATGGTTCATTAAATGCTTAGAGATTTTTTCTATATGTATATTAATAGCATGCTGCAGTATTCAAAGAAAATCTTCCTTATGAAAAATACTTTTATGTATTTATTATTATATGAAGTATATTCAAATTGCATGTTTTAATATGTTTTTACCAAATTTTGTCTCTAGTACTTTAGATTTTTAATGGAAATTCTTTGTTAGTAAATATATTAAGCAAGATTTTCACTAATTTCATTTAAAAAATTAAGGCAAATAGTGAATTCAGTAACAAAAGCATGTATATGAAACATAATGACAGCATGTATATGAAACATAACAACAACATGTATATGAAACATAATAACAGCATTGATATGAAACATAATAACAGCATTGATATGAAACATAATAACAGCATGTATATGAAACATAATAACAGCATGTATATGAAACATAATAAAAGCATTGATATGAATAAATAATATATTGATATATATTTTTCTTGTATTTCTGTTAGATCCACACAGAAAAAGGGTAGAGCTAATACCGTATATACTTGAGAATCATGCGACCCTTGAAGACCTAATTTTCAAGCTAATCTGACTGTAGTACATGGATATATAGTTTGGTCAACGGTGTATCCAGGGACAGCAGTATACATGATCATTTTAGATCTCGTGTATAAAAAAATAAAATTAGCTTTAAAATTAGGTCTTCAAAATTCACATGTACGGTATATACTTAAATGGGCAAAACTTTTGTCAGGAAACTCTAAGTCTTCTAGTATGTAACCCAATATTACATAATCTGTCTATATTTCTGAGATGAGGTATTATGTACACTATTTACATTATTCGGATTATTGCCCAGCTTTGTTGCCATATTTATCACAACGTTTCGGCCGTTGTACGCTCCGGACTTCTTCAGGTGGTTGGAATGTCGAACTGAACCCTTTTCGCTCGCTGGGGTAGAGTGTACTAGTTCCATATGCCATGTCTAATGGATGTCAGTTATCAGTTATCTCCTTTTAATTATCCTTTCGAAGTGATCCACCGCTTTAACCAAGTATTGAACTCACACTTTTTGGGCCCTGTCACTGGATCTATCTAATGCCTTTATACACTGTGCCATGCATCCTTTACTGTCTACCCCAGTGAGCGAAAAGGGTTCAGTTCGACATTCCAAACACCTGAAAAAGGGCAGAGCGTACAACGGCCGAAACGTTATGATAAATATGGCAACAAAGATGAACACAATAGTCCGAATAATGTAAATAGTTCCAATATTACATGTTAGATAATTACTGGGGACTAAGTCGGTTCTCCCATCAGGCTTTTCTATCGAGGTGACTGGTAGAGAGCAAGCAGAATGAAAGCAAAAGTCAGTGAAATAGCAGATGAATATTCTTGTAGGTGTACAGCCATCTAACGCAATGACATTGTTAGGCGGAAGTCTTCCGATACTTAAATGAACGGAAATGGCAAAGGGGACCCTTAAAGAAATTAAGGGTTGTCTTCATGATGGAAAAAATCGGCTGTGAATTGAGCTGGAGAGTGATGGGTTCCTCCAAGTATACTTACCCAAGTCACGCTCCCTAGGAATGAATACCCTCCCCGGTTTACAACCCAGATATATAGGAAACGGGTTAGGTGTTTAATTGGGTAGCGACCCTTCCACTACAACCATGCATGAGACTGTAAATGACGGGCAAAAATCTTACAGAGGCCCTTAGGGTTCTATTCTTGTTCAGTGCTTCGTTTTCATTCTGATGTCCGAACTAACCGGCAGTTGCAGATTTGTTATTTGTTTTTCGTGAAATCATCATCTCGTTTTATTCTTCGGATAAAACCATCGGTCTGAAGATTAAATTCCTACAGATATCGACTCATTTTAAACTCTAGAGAAATGGACTCGACTTAATCCCCAGAGAATTGGATCCGCTACTATACCTATAAAATTGGACTCGTTTTAATCCTATACTTATGGAATTATCCAAGATAGTCAAACTTAAGTCGTTTCCCTAATTCTCAATTTACCAATAGATCTATTTTGTCTATTTATGTATTTCTCTTGGGATATGTTGTTGACTTCTTAAACAGAGACTTGTCTCTTTTTTCACGAATGTAGGATTTGTTTAGTTTTGGAAGTTTACGACTTATGGAAATATTTTGATACATTTATCTTTAGATGTTGTGTTTACTGATTCTAACTTTGCGTAACTATAAACAAGCCTGTAATATTTCTCGAATTCACTTCTAAATTCTGCATAGATGTGTTCGTTTTATTAAACGTCTTTGAGTTTTGCCACATCCCTCGCTGTTGCTCTTTTTTTTTTTACTGGATTTACAGTTTCGAACAATTGTCATATTTTCCTTCTACAATTTGTGCATTTTTTAAATCACGCAGAAGTAAATTAATTACTTCTATATCATCTTTTCTCTTTACATAGAATACGCTCATATTCTTTCTAGTATATATATATATATATACCATTGTATAGTATCCTTACATTTGTTGATATTTCATGACAGTAGATAAAACGAATGAGAGGAAATTGCAAACAATATACAGCAATATTTGTGGTGACAATGGATTTAAGTGTGACAGATATTAATTCCTGTTGCATTTGAAATGGAAAACAATATTTGTTTTGTTCTAATTGATATATTTAATCAATATATCCCTCATTATCGATAACATAATCCTACCTATTTAGCAAATCGTTGATCTTTCGGTTTAAATACAAAGACATACACAATATCATTTTTTAGATTATTACTCATTATTAATCGGTTTTCTGTCTGAAAATGATTCAGTGATATTAAAGGATGACAGATGGAGCAAGTTCAGGAGATTAAGGGGGATCAGGTAAATTTTCCGCATTTATTGTTCTCCTTTCCTGAATGACGCAACCAATATGTGATATTCTATTATTATGTCAGAACGAATATTCCCTGCATATCTTTGTTCGATGATTCCAATTAATAGAAATACTTTCTTGAATGAACTGTCTAGTTTCGATTTGGCTCGTCATAAATGACGTCACTCCCCATATCCCATCAAAATCAGGGTATACGTTTTTAGGGCGTAAGTTTTTCGATTTTATTGGGTATGCTTATAGAGTGCCCACTTTTAATCTTTCATGATGATTCTACCAAAGAAATCTTATGGAACTAGTTTGCTCTTCAATGACGAAGAGAATATAACTCGTTACTTACTATTAGTACTAGTCAAAGAATGAGGGAACCATTAAACAAGGTTGTTGTAGCATACCTACGGAGGATAATGGGTTTATCGCCATTTACATAAATACAGTATTAAATACTATATGTTGGTATGCAGTTGGAGATTCGTCTCCAGCTGGATTGCTGAAACTCACTACCAGAGAATACCCAGAGAGAATACCCAGACGAGGCTATGCTGAAGGGCAGAGTCTCGGCTCGGGAAACAGCTACCCAATTCCGTTTTATATGGGGTCTACGAGGAATTTTGGGCTGAGCCTACGGGCTCGGGTATCCCACATTAAATTCAGCCTTGTGCTACATCTGACTGTGTGAGGCGTTTGGTAGATAACCTGCAGTTGTAGATTTATTGTGGAATTCACTTGATTCACTTCTAACAGTTGACTACTTCTTTCTCGCAACGCCGGCGAATCTTATATGTGCTGTTCTTGTTCTAAGTATTATCGTTCATTATCAACCTTCGTGTGATTATTCTATTCAGTAACTTTGTCTAGGTTACAACAAAGGTTAAAAAGTTTTTCTGGCTCAGTGATGTTTGCTCATGATTTGCTTCAAGTATGATTTGCAGAGACAAAAACTGAGACAACTTACTTATCCGAATTAAGGAGAATCTTCCTGGGAAAACAATGTCCTATTAAACAAAGCATGGCCGGATATTTAAAGCCTCATTTCTATTGAGAGAACGGATATTTATCGTCAAATCTATTGTTGACCAGCCTTTTCTGAATTTATATATATGATACATGTTTGATTGTCGTTGTAAAGGGCTAAAATCGATAAAAAAATTACCAAATCTGATATTGTTTAGCATACTTACGAACGATAATGGGTATGTCCCTATTCGCATAAAGGCAGTAGTAAAAACTGTATGTTGGTATGCAGTTAGAGATTTGTCTCCAGCTGTGCTGGTCAAACTCTCTGCCTCCGGGCAGAGAGGATCCCTAGACGAAGGGCAGAGTCTCGTCTCGGGAAACAGCTACCCGTCCCTGTTTTCTACGGAGTCTACGGGAAATTTTAGCCGAGCCTACGGGCTCGGGAACCCCACATTAAATTCGGCCTTGTGCCACATCTGACTGTGTGGGGTGGTTGGTAGATATCCAGCTGTCGGAGATTCATTGTAAAAGTCACTTG
Organism: Acanthosepion pharaonis; assembly: GCA_903632075.3. NCBI lineage: Eukaryota > Metazoa > Mollusca > Cephalopoda > Sepiida > Sepiidae > Acanthosepion > Acanthosepion pharaonis. The sequence continues at coordinate 385,640 of CAHIKZ030005497.1, forward strand.
AATCTCTTCTAACACTTGACTATTATTACTACGCGCCGCTGGCGAATCTTATATGCGTCGTTCTTGTATTATCATTCATTATTAACCTTCGTTTGATTATTCTACTCAGTAACCTTCCTTAGGTTATAATAGATATTAAGTAATATGCAAAGCATTAAAAAAACAAGAAAAACATTAGAATGTAAAAAGTAATGAGTATTTTATCAGAAGTATTTTAAATGGTCACTAAAAGCCATCATAGATGTCATCATGATGTTTTCCCATCCTTCACTATAATACATGTTGTGCAGAAATACCTTTTACACAATGAAAAGGATTTATCTGGATGAAGATTCTATTAAATTCTTACCATTATCCGAGAGGTATTTCTGGGAGGTAGATGTCGGGGAACTAGATTCGCAACCTGTACTGTAAATGTCGCGATGTGATTATATATAGCGAAAAATCTTTTGAATATATAAAACCAGAGAGAATTGAAAATTTGAGAAAGTTAAAAGGAAATGTATACATATTAAAATATGTAGCGTTTGATAATACATTACTTTCTTTTGTATTAATAAAGATGTTTAAGTATATTTCACTGTATTAGACAGATGTACTGTCTACGATTATCATGAAAGATAAATGAATTTAGAGTAAAAAGTAATAGAAATTTACAGAGAACGTAGACATTTTAAAAATCACCGTAGATAAAGAAACAGAAACAGAACATACATATCCAAGTGTATATACACATATAGGAAATGCGTGCAAGTTACTTAAGTGTATAAGCATATATAGGAAACGTAGGAAACATTTGGAAAAATTATATTTTATTATATTAGCCATTGAACCATCGTTATCAGAAAAAAAAGAATTTTAATTCTACATGAGCGAGACCAGGTGATATACGTCCAGTGTTCGACTCCTGAACTAAGATTTGTGTTAGTAACGTAGATTTTGTTGAAATAAATTTAATCTTTTTAAATGCCTGTTCATCATTGAAATATGCAAAAATAGTTTTCAAAATGTCTTATACATGGTTACTCAATACAGGCATAGACACACACACTCGATTAGATTAAGCCAGCATCGCCTTCATCAGAGAAAAATAAATCCCTGTGTGGTAGTAGGAGTGAACTACAGAAGTGAATGGCTGCCTCTGAAGAAAGTGAACTTTATCAGTTGTTTTCATTTCTTTTTTGTAGCTAATTTCGAATTTATTCAACATAATCTTCGCCCTCTCTAAACTTTTCACTTTCTATCCAGGAGTAACAAGGGTTCCCGTAGTCTTTTTTCACTGCTATTTGTACTGACATAGCTGAAACTCGTCCTTCACGTGCCAAAAATCTTATGAATACAGTTCGATCTTTTCAAATTGTTCTATTTAGCTCTAAGTTGAAATGATGATTACTTTTTCCTGTTGTGACGTCCTGAGACAAATTTCCCCTGTACAATTCCTTCGTTTTTAAACTTATTTATCTTTCTCCTGATGGTTCTTGAATGGAATTTGAAGATGAAATCCAAAGTATGAATGTTGATACTGTTACCGACGGCCTGAATAATATTTTTCCTCTCAGCATTGCTCAGTTAGGAAGACTGTGAGTCTGATACAAAACAATTTTACCCTGTTCTTTTTTAGCAGAATAACTTTAAGGTTTATCAGAGAGTCTTACATTTCTTAAAATAGATTCATAAAAAACGTTAATAAACATTCTAAAATTGATTGTATTCAAATTAGAAATTAAAACAGGGGCAAGAATATTAAACTTCCTAGTCGTTACCCTCAACCTAGATAAAGAAACGAACGAACAACACAAAAAGTATAATGACACTCCCAACTACTTCACACATCCTCCAATAACCCACCCTCAATTATCAAGCACATACATAATACATCAACCACAGGGTATCAGACAACGCATCTAACAGACATTTTCAAGGACAAAAAACACCATATAACAACTCACTTTGGAAAAGCGTATACACATAACAGCTAGAATATACATCACCACAACTAAAATGGAAAAACAAGAAAGGTTTAACCCACCATACGACAAAATTGTCAGATTCAAACATCGGCAGAACATTCCAAAATCTTATAGAAAAACACATCTCCGTAACAAGACCCTTAGCAAAAATATTTAACAAGAACAACGTAAAAGTTAGCTACAGCTGCACTAAGAACGTAACACATCACAGCAACACAACAACACAAAAAAAACATTGAACCTGCAGAGAGAAAAACACATGCCTACCACAAGCAACCTGCCTACAAAGAAACATAGTGTACAAAACTAACAACGCAAACACTACAATGCGCTACATTGGCGTCACAAAAGGAATATTCAAACAAAGAAAATAACATTCACGACCACTCATTCTCCAACAGAAAATACTCCAACAGCACCACACTATCCAAATACAGATGGCAAATAAAGGATAGAAATAATAAAATAATGATAAAAATAATTTTAATTTCTATTGAGTTTAAAGTGACAGAAAAATATTGTGAGTATATATTTTTTGTTTTTAAATTCACTTTAAAATATCTCCAAAACTTTGTCAATTGAGGATATCAGTTTTATTTTTGTTTTTCAATATGCCAAGGAATGAGACTTAAAGTAAAAGCTTTCATGATGTGATGTTTTGAAGTTCCGTAGCGTTTCTGATTTAAAGAACTCATATCAATTGAATTTCCACGGAGTTTGTGCTTCGAAGAACTCAATTTTCGGGCTGAATTGGTATTTCGGCCAAAATCCATCTTTTGGTCGGAATTAGATTTATAGCCCAAATCTGTGTTAAAGTAATATTCTGAAGTTCTATAAAATGAAATGAGCAATCCAAATTGATTTCTTCGAAATTATCATTACTGTTTTCTAAGCTGGACCAGAGATCCCTTTAGTTTTGCGCCGGGGGCACAATTAACGCTCCGCACAAGCTCGCTTAAAAGTCCGCACAGAGAGCGATATTTGAACTAGTTGTTAAATAAAGCAAGGTTGATGATGGCCTTAATTGCTTAATATAAAGGGCTTCGATAATTTTTAGTCGCTGCCTGCAATTATATCGGTATAGAATCATGGTGCCATCAACCATAATTTTCCTAATGGGTGCAAGCAGTTATTTTTGGATGTTTAGATATTTTTTATGGTAATCATATCACATAAGTGGCCTATCATCCTTCGGGAGATGCTTGTAGAATTATGTCCAATGTAGAAAATAGGTTTATGACAAGAGATACAGTCTCGTAATGGGCAATTACATCGATATGCTACATTAGTCGTTTTTAGTTTAGACTTCATCAGCGTGTTATGAGTTTGGTAGTTTTTAAAAAAATAAATAAATGGATACTGTAAGTTTTTTCTTGCTTGTCACATTCAATGGAACATCTATGTCGATTCTGAAAGAGTTTCTGCACAGTCCACTTACCAAAATCTGATTAAATAATCACACATCAGATTTTTGACGAAGGATTTCTTGGTTTGGCAGAGACAATTTTCAGCTCTCTATTGTATATTTATCTCTTGTTTTTGTTTTTTTTCTTTAAAAAAACAACGATTGCTTTTATTCGTGACCATTGATAATACCTTTCTTACTTGTTTTCTAAGAACAACATACAGATTAGGCAGCGAAATGTATTCAAAAATATAGATTTTTAAGGCACATAAAATTATCTAGAGTAGTGATAAAAACAGTGAGAAACTACGCTCATGAAAATATCTGATTTGTCTTTGCAAGAGCCAGATTAGACCCAAATAGGGAGTATTGCTTCCCTGGTGCAAGAATTGACTGGTAAACTTTAATGACCCAAAAACAAAACTGCTCTCTTACCCAACAGAGAACACACCCTGTCTCCTATTAGAATGTCTGATTCTCAACTGCTTGGTCCTACACTATCCGCTGACCTGAGATGGAGCAAATACATTGAATCAATAGCTTCATCTATTGCAAGGAATGTTGGTTCACTGTGATGCGCGAGAAAGATTTTCTCGCTCGAGTCTATCCTTCAAATCTATAAATCATCCATTCACTGGAATACGGCTGTCATATAGTGTCTGGAGGCCCTGTTGTTCGTCTTAAGGTCCTCGACAAAATTCAGGGACGGATATGCAATGTGATTGGTCCTGATCTGGCATCTCGTCTACAGTCACCCTCTCACAGACGTGCCGTCGCTTCCCTAGGTCTTTTTTTTTATCAATAATTTCAGAGTAACTGCTCCGATGAGCTACTTTCGTTGGTTCGCAAAACTGAATGAATTTAAACGTGAAAATAAGTTTAGCATCTCAGTCCCACAGTTTCACTGTCAAAACGCTTAAATGTAGTCGTGTCATTCACTCAAATAACTTCATGTGTCGCATTTTCCGTCTGTGGAACTCCCTTCCTCTTACTTGCTTCCCTAATAACCACAATATTCAAATATTCAAATGCAATATCAATCGACATCTCCAGATGCTTTGATCTAATTCCCCGTCCTTCTCTTTATCCTTTCCTCTATCGCGCTTCTTTACTCTTTGCTGCCATTCTCTATAACCCCTTGCGTTCTAGTGGCACTCCCGCCTGGCTTGGGGTGAAATGTTTCAAAAAATTTAGGCTGCAATTTCTCAATTCTCACTTTCCAGCCTTGAGGGTGTTCCAAATCTTTTATGCTGTCTTGTGGGAAAAATATCTCCTCGGTAAATAAACCTTTTCCCCATAGACGAAACATTATAATCCTATCGCTACTTGATAGGTATTTTTCTGTCAAATGTACGGAATAATTCCATTCTTGAATTTCAACAGTTCAAACGATTTTAATGATACGCCGTACTACCACATCAACCAAATAAAAGGTGAAAGTATTTCACATACAGCTTTTTACTAAGAAGCCTCATTTTGGGGAAATGACACCAGCGTGGATGCCTCCCTGGACACCACAACTTTTTAAAAACAAAGATCTATATATATGCTAATAATCTTCATTTCATACTACTTGTTCTTTTACTCATATCACACCTCATTCTTCATAATCATTTTGCTGTAACACTCTAATTTGAGTGGCTCTTGAGTCATTCACTGGTGCACTTTAAAATTACAAAAGCACGATCGCAAGTTACGTAACCCACTACGATCAGAGGGGCAGCACATTGTATAATACCCGCTTACCGCCGCCTGCATGCGGTTGTGTAACCACGTTTAGAGTTCCGGTCCTCTGGGCGTTAGGACGACGTTTTAACCACAGGGCTAACTCTACGCTGGTCAATGCTAAACGCTGGTCCAAGATGGTTGTTGGTTACTGACCGCTGAGATCCACACTAACTCTGTCCACGTTGTGTTCTTGATCTCAGAGCAATGGAAAATTGAATGTCGTATTAATCGCAGCGCCAGTTCAAGCCGTGGTGTTTGCGATATTAAGGAATAAATATCTTCAAAATGAAAAAAATATATCGAAAAATTCATGGGGTTAATCTTCATTTGGTTTATATAAACTTAGCTGCCTACAAAGGGTGAAGGGATTCGTCGAAATTTTAATTTTCTCATCGATCCTAATAAGGGTTTTTTCCCCTAATTCTGCTTTCTTATTTAACTTTTCAAATTTAGAGAATCATCCACCTTCTCGGGAATACTGACAGGGATTGATCCTCCCCTAACTCCCACCTGCTTCACTTCACATCTCGTACCACCATTCCATACAGGTGATGCCAAATATTCCCCCTTCCTTTAGAGCATTTGATCTCAATCCATCTCCCCAGAGCATGCATAACTGCGTTTGTGACAAATCTAGTTTTTTAAAGTGCATAGACGAAAGGGCGGATTGTCATTATAGTAATAAATTTTAATTCTATGATTCTTTTGTATACCTCTTGGAATTATCTTTGTTCAGCAAAAAGATAAACCGAACATACCTTGTTTTCATAGCTCCTGCCTTAATTTACATCCGACTCGTTAAGAGAAATTCGTTCTGATTTAACCTTTCGAGCTAGAGATATAATTATTTCCCAATTTGTTTTCGTCAACGAAAATATATTTGTTTGCCTAAATTCTCAAAGAAGAGATAAAATTGTTCTCCAAATCTGATTTCGTCCGCATGTCAGACTCTCAAAAGTTAAGAAAAATAAACTTTAGGAGAGAAGAAATCCAGACGGTCCCATTTTCAGCAAGGAAAATATCTTCTCTCTCTCTCTCTCTCTCTCACTCACTCACTCTCTCTCACTTTCCCAGACATTCTGGGCATATCCCTTTTCTTTTCAGAATTAACATTTAACCACCTCAGGGCCTCAGTGTCCAAGTTGTGCGCCCGGATACAGCAGTTGTGTCTTGGGCATGATAGCCTGGCAGAGCCCAACCCTCTCCAGGTTCATTTATTTTCAGCCTTTTCCTTCTAAACCGCTTCATAACCAAGGTTATCGAGTGCAATCTGTCCTGTTATTTATTCGTTGCTGGGCGGAGAAAAGATAAATTCAAAGCTTTCCCAATAGTATTCGTGTTTAAGTGAATGTAACGTTCTCAACAGGAATTCGAACCTCGCTATCCTTTACACCACTGCGCATCCATGTCAGAAACAAAAGGCAAAAAGCCAGTGATAGAAATATAACTGTAGTAACCATTAAATATTTCCGCAACTTGATGCAAAACAAGAATCATTAAAAATAAATGTTGAAATATGTTTTAAGAATTGCTACTTCTGCGAAATCACATGTACAAGAGGCTGAAAAGTTCTTGGTCGATCCACTTTCCCAAATCCTGACTAAAGATCCAAACATCGAAATGTATTTTGGTATTCCTTCTTGATCGAACCTAAAACCATCATTACCAACTTGTATTTGCACATGCTAAAGTTTCTAAACAGGTTTTGGCTACAAAATTTCAGAAATTATGCTCAGGTACTTGCTTAGCTAGTATACAATATTTATAACTGGTATAATAATACTCATGAACAAAAAATCGGTTTTCTTTTACCAACTGTCAATGGTATATTGATTTATTTTTTAATGGCTTATCACCCTTTCTTGGTAATTTAAATCTGAATGTTATTTTGGATTTGAGATTTCGGGTAGATGGAGCTTGACAGCTCAAGAAGGTAGTCCATCTAGGGCAAGACAGAACCTTATTTTAAATGGCCACTGCTTTGCCGTTTTATCCCCAAACAGAAAAGACTATGGAAGTAAATCCAGACAGAAAACCCGGACAGAATCCTGAAAGGCGGTTCGCTGTAAACACTGCCAACATTCCGGTAACTCCTGCACTCAAGCTGGCCGCATATGTAATGTCTAGTATTCCTTTGTGGGTACGGCCGGGAGGACGGTCATGTACTCTGGGCAGTACACGGCCTCCATATAACATCTAGACCTGCACGCTGGAGAGATCACTCCAGTTTCACCATCAAGAACTGAATTTTGACAAGACAGGACGCTACCTTAATCACACTAGGTAAATGGATACCTAATTTGGATTTAAATTTATTTTTTCGAGTGAATATTTCATTAAAATTTATTTGGCGATAACAATGATTTTTGCAGATACAAGTTCTACTATTTAGCCCATAACACGAAGGAGAATGGATAGATGCACATCTTTCTCAGTGGTATTTGCGCATTCGCGAATGTAAGGAATCAGACTGAAATTCCAATACGTCTCTCTGATTAACTGTTCCAAGAAATAGGATTTCGGATAAACCTTTCCAAAAGAGAAGCTATAATCTTAAATTCGAAAGAGATTAGTGATTACAGATACGATGAATTTATCACAAAATTCAGAATGTGGAATTAATAAATTCTAAACATACTTCGATGTTTGGTTCCGTTCTCATAGATTTGGTATAGGATATCAGCGAATTGAACGCACGAGAGATTGCTCTAGAGGTAATTTTGCCCAATACAATAAGCTGATACAAAAACAAAATATTGAGAACTATAGATATATTCTTAAATATCTTCTGCAGATCAAGTCTACCATGTCATGAATGTTGTACACGGTTGCTCAGTTCTTGTAGGAAACAATATTTAATAGTTCTTATTGCAAGAAGACTGAATTCATATTTGTTGGGAAAAGGATGAGACCAAAATGCAAATTACAAATTGAAGATACCAAAATCAAACCCGTAAAACAATTTAAGTAGCTTAGAAATGTTCAAACAAAGGTTGGAAAGTGCGACACTAAAAGCCGAAGACGCGAAAAAAATGCCTTTGAAAATCTAAGCAGAGTATTAAGAGACTGAAAAATTGGTTAGAAAAAAAAGGAAAGAGTACTGAACTGTGACGTGATATATTTCCTCCTATAGAGCAGTGGATGTTGGCATTCTCATCATTGACTTGAAGCAGAAAAATGTGGTTTTACAGAACGATGCTGAGGCAACCATGGAGCAATATGTTAGCAACGACGAAGTTTTAGAGAAAATGGAAACAAAAAGGAAACTTATATTATGTGGATGAGACAATTGAAACATCTGGGGCACATAATGAAAAAAGATGACGGAAAATCTGTGAGGAACAGGACAAATTGATGGCAAGAGGGAGAGAGGGAAGCAGCGCATAATATACTTAAAGTAAATGGATGGTGGAACACGGTTTAGGAGAAATTACGAAAAGATCAAATTTATATAAGAGCTAAAAAAGAGAGTAAACTGTGGATAACCAGGATCGCCTACGTCCTGGTGGGACACAGCACATAAAGAACTTTTTTTTCTAACTTGGTCTGATTATCATTGCTTTTAAGTAACTGGTGAGAAATAAAATCTAATTCAACAAATGGCAAGGCACGCTGTAATTATTGCGTTAAAGTGAGTTAAAGATCACTCGCTTCCTGAAATTTGCCGGGTTGTTTGTTTTCAAAGTTCGCAAGGAAACTGGAAGACGCCGACGTGCATTTCACAGCAATAGGCAAACCTAAAACATCTAAGAGTCCTCATGCTATCAGAACACCCAAATGTGGACGGAATATGCAGAGAATTATTCATAGTAACCCCAGGATGTCTACTGACAACCTTGCTCAGGTTTAACCTTTTAAGGTATTCTATCGGGAGAATTGTGCAAGAGATGAGGTTAAATTTTTTTACTAACTATAATAACAAATACATTTTGTCACTCATTAGGCTACGTACATATTGATGTACACACACATACACGCACACACATACGTGTGTGTAGTTTTGAATGGAGGTGTAGTCTGGGGTTTGTTTTTTTCTTTATGAATGGGTCACTGCTAGTAAAGGTCTCATATTCAAAAAAAAAATTATAATCTAGTCTCTACTTGTGTATCGAGCACTGTTTTTTTTAAAAATAAATAAAAAATATTAAAGATCTTCGGATCATCAATCTAACGGTTCTTTCGTATTATATCAATATATCTGCACACACACACACACACACATACACACACACACACACACACATATATATATATATATATATATATATATATATATATATATATATACGGTGCGCCAAAACTATCTGGCACATCTGCAGGTTTAATAAATATATTTTCGAAAAGTATGTATAATTTTATATATTGTTTCATTTCGTTTTCAGTTACTGAAAGAAATTGGATTGTCAAGCATTGCGCTTTCATTGTGCAAATGTTTACAAGAACAACGAATTGGTAACTGCAATACAAAGACCATTGGCCCGCCCGATCACCTGATTTGAACCCAAACAATATTTTTTTTCATTTCCTTCTGTCTTTTGAACAGTTATAAGATACCATTCGTCAAGAAATTACTGCCATTCTACATGAAATAACCCGTCGAGTTACGGACAACTTTTGTGAAAACCTTTGGCAGTGTGTTGAAAGTAACAGTACTTATTTGACTTATTTAATTTTTAAAATGAAATGAAATAAACTAACATTATATGTACATTTCGGAATTAAAAAAAAAACACATTTTTCATTCTTTAGACTATTTCCCTTTTTTAAGCCCTACAAATGTGTCAGTTCATTTTGCCTCACTCTGTATATATAGCCATAATATTAAGAATCATTGGTGCTTTGACAATCTTTAGCAACAGGTATCAATGGCTTTATTTATGTTTAAACGTACAAGCCGTCTTATGCGTGCAATATCACTGGCTACCTTTCATTTCAAGTATACTGTTCACCAAAAAGTATCCCTTCATTTCCCCACCACTCAAGCAACAGGAAGACATTTATTGTCCAATATCACTACTTCTCCCGCGCTTTGACGCATTGACGAGATTCAAATTCTCTTCTCCATCTTCCTTCCAACGGACACCTCTTTTACCGTCTCCCACAATTTCCTCCAATTCCTTCTCTCTGTTCGCACCCAGTCTTCCACCAGTAGCTCACTTCGTCCGCCCGTACATCCGTGTGTAAATGGATAAGTCGCAATGGATGTCAGTCACAGTCAAGTGGGTTTTCGATTGCATTTTTCTTGTGTCCGAGTTTTTCGAATGTTTTTCTTCGCTTACTTCATTTGTATTATCTCCGTTACTTTTTTTTTTTTTCATTTTGTTTTGTTTTGTTATATTCATTTGCTTTATCGACCTCGATTCTTTTTTTTTTGCTGCTTTTTTATCACCTTTCACGAGAGAACCGTGTTGGTTGGAAGTTTGTTTTTTCCCTAATATTTTGCGTTTCTTACAAGTTTCTTTTGCAGTGGCTCTCCATTAGCGCTAAGTGCAGCTTCATCTCTTCCATCTTCCAAACAGTGATGCTCGCTCCTATCTCTAAGCAGGCAAACGATTAAGAATTTTAGATATCTGTGTTTACTTTCATTCATTTACCTTTCTCTTCACGTCGTTTGCATTCACTTTTACTGTGACTCTTTTGACTTTGCATTCCCTGTTTTATTTTTAATTGCTTTTTCCTCTTCCGCTGTCATCGTTTTCATTTTCGTCTGCTACTGCCACCGCTCATTCTTTTTTATTTGCCTCAACCATCTTTTTCGACATTTGTCTTCCTTTTATTTCTTTTATTGTCGTCTTATTGATATGGTTTCTCTTTTTCATATAGTTTTTCTTGTTCCCCTCTTCCTCCTTCTATTCCTCATTGTGAGTGTTCTTGCTGAAGAAGAAAATTATTATACTCTTGTTCTCCTTCTCTTCCTCTTTTTTCTTTTTATTTATTTGTGTTTGTCTTTTACTTATTCGTTTTCAGTTTCTTTTTTTTGTATTCGTCTTTCTTTTTTTCTTATTCATCTTGTTTCTTTTTTCTTATTCGTCTTCTGTTTCTTTTTTTCTTATTCACCTTGTTTCTTTTTTCTTATTCGTCTTCTTTTTTTTCTTGTTCATCTAGATTTCTTTTTTCTTATTCGTCTTCCGTTTCTTTTTTTATTTTTCATTTTGTTTCTTTTTTCTTATTCGTCTTCCGTTTCTTTTTTCTTATTCGTCTTTTGTTTCTTTTTTTCTTTTTCATTTTGTTTCTTTTTTCTTATTCGTCTTCCGTTTCTTTTTTCTTATTCGTCTTTTGTTTCTTTTTTTCTTTTTCATTTTGTTTCTTTTTTCTTATTCGTCTTCTGTTTCTTTTTTCTTATTCGTCTTTTGTTTCTTTTTTCTCATTCATCTCGTTTCTTTTTTCTTATTCGTCTTCTGTTTCTTTTTTCTTATTCATCTTGTTTCTTTTTTCGTTTCCGTCTTCTGTTTCTTTTTTATTTATCCTTATTCTGCTTTTTAATATATATTCGTCGCCTGCTCCTTTTTATTCTTATTAGTCGTATCTTTTTTTCTTCTGCTATTCCTCTTACTCTTCACCCTTTCTCTTCTCCTTCTCTTCCCACTCTCTTTCTCCACTTTTGTCTTTCCATACTTTTTGTCCTTTTTCTGTCGTTCGTTTTGTCCTCTTTCTCTCCTCTATCTTTCTCTTGTCTCTTCTTTCTCTCCTTTCGTTCTTCTCTTTTCTCCTCGTCTTCCTCCATCAAATCTTTCTTTTTCTCCTTTAGTTCTCTCTTCCACTTGTTCTTCTCCTTTCTATCTTTCTTATTCTCCTTTTGCTCTGCCTTCTCCCTTCCTCATCTTCCTCCCCCTTCTTGTTTTTTAACTTTTTTTAAAATATTTTCCTGTCTGCTTTACCCCTCTGCTTTTTCTTTGTTTTCTGTCTCATCATTCGTCTTTATTTTTTCTTGTTCTTCATTTATGCTTTGCAGGTCATCCTTTTGTGTTTTTGTTTTTACCATTAACCCATTTCATTAACTCTAATGCTTGCTTCTTCTTTTAATGATCTTCATTTTCTTTCTCTATTTTATTTTCTTTAGTAATCGAAGTTTCATTTTAGTCGAAGCCCATACAGCTCTGATACCGAGGAAAGATTGAACTTATTACTAATGATCTATGTGTTAACTTGCTAACACTTAGTCCACCACAACGAGACGCCTTTCTTTCTTTCCTCTTTTCATCTTTTTTGTTTTCATCATTTTGTTGGGATTCTCCAACATTTGACGTTTTGCCTATCGTTTAGATTGTTCTTATTGATCGCTTTCTTAATCCCTGCACAAGATTCCATTTCCCCTCTTTATTTTTAATCATGTAATGTCTGCCTTTTTTCTCATCCATGTACACGATCAACAACAAAGTCTTTTACCTGACAAGTTTTTAATTTATTTTAGTTTCGTTTTGCTTTACGACTTACGTTTCTTCACTTGTCGTTTATTTCATCTTTCTTTCACTGTTTTCTCTCTTGCGTTCTCGTTCATTCGACATTTTTCATCCTCTTTCATTACTACTACTACTACTACTACTACTACTAATGATAATAATAAGGCTAACAGTAGCCATTTTCTTATAAGAAAACGTTCAGCATTTATTGACCGAGCAGACAGTGCTATTTCTCTTGAAATTTATAAAATCTTTCTCTTAAGAGAGTTTTTTTCGGAAAATGGTTTTCTCAAATCCTTTAACTGTTATCGCTCTTTCTAGTAATTCTGTGTCCTTCCAAGAATTATGTTTAAAGGGGGAACGTCAGCGTTGAGATTACGTCATTACCTTGTCTTGGAGTTACATATGCCATCCATTTTTGTTATTGCTAATGCTGAAATTCCTCAAATGATATTTCTGGTATTTGCTATAGGTTTTTTTTTTATTCTGTAGCACCAGTTCACAAGCTATGATGAATAGTGGCCCTCATTATGACCTACATGATTCATTCGCTGGAGGTCATTTTTTAACTTCTGAGCTGAGAGAGTGCTTGTCTAACTGACAGTTTAGATATTTATGAATGAATTTGGCGCTATGCATGGCACCCATATGAAGGTCTCTTGGATATCATTTCTAAATTAAACTCACATAAGGCATGTAGAGGTGACGAGATACCAGCTGCCGCCCTAAAGAAATATGCTCTCGAGATGACTCCAGTCTTTCCAAACTCTACAACTATTGCTCTCATTTCTACTTTGCTTTAATTTGCTCTTTGTTGTCATTTCCGCTTTGTATTCATATTCTATTTACTTTCCTGTTCGCTTTGCCTTCTTTTTCTCTTTGCTGTCATTTCATCTTTGCTTTTATATGCTTTTATTTTATATGCTTGTATATGCTTTTCATTTTCTCTCTGCTTTCATATTTTCTTTGTGTTCATATTTTCTTTGCTTTCATTTTCTTTGCTGTCATTTCCTCTTTGCTTTCAGATTATCATTGCTTTTATTTTCTTCTTGTTTCTTCATTTCACCTTTTATAATTCGCCTTTGTATTTTCTTCATCTATCACATTTTTATTCTCAACTCTTATTCTTTTCCTCTCTCATCTAGTTCTTCTATAAGATATTTTGGAAACACACAGAGGAACAAATACAGAACGAATGCGTATAGATAACAGGATGTAAATGTCCTCACATTACATACAGCTTTGCTGAAATACAACTCTGTCATATGCAACTGGTAGATGACCTTCACCATCGATTTCTCAACCTCAACTTTTAAACGACCGTGAACGTACACACGCGCCACAAAGCAAAAGTGCTTTTTGTTATAGTGAATGGTCGTGTGAACAGCGCTTATTAGTACATCTGAGAGCCATCTTGATTTTCACGGCGAAATCTTTGTGTTCTGTTTCTAAATGGATTCCTATTTCTTTATTTCATGCTTCAAACAAGCGTTCAGCGCATCTTAAAATACTTTTTCTTTCTCTGTTTCTCTTAAGAAAGTTTTATTGTGTTTCCAGCATCTTCACACAGACACACACAAACATATATATATATATATATATATGAAGAAATATAGTGTTAAGATATGCTATATTTATATAGTGCTCAATATTTATAGTGCTCAGTATCAGAGATAGAGCATGTGTAAATATAAAAGTGAACGTAGATGTCAACACTTAGAGGCGACAGTCTGTTTGATGCTAGATATAATCGTCAGGTCTGACGATTGCATCTAGTATGAAACAGACTGTTGCCTCTAACTGTTGACTTTATGTTAACTCTTATATATATATATATATATATATATATATATATATATATATATACGCAGACACACACACACATACATATATATATATATATATATATATATATATATATATATATATATGAAGTGGAAAAATACTTGTAACGCGTTCCGTTCTTCTGGACATCACCGGACTAAATTTGTTATGTTGGCACGACTACACATGCGCACCAACGAGGGGTGCTAGGAGTTTTAGAATTTTTTTTATATATTTAGCCGAAATCATTTAATATGTGAATGTTGAAAATGTTTAGCTCTTGTATCATGAAGCGAACATACAATGAAAATTTCATATCCTGCAATTCAACACATTTGGCTGAAACCTTTCCCAAAATTAAAATACTCATTCTGTAAAAGGGTCGAGCCGATGATTTATGACTTTTTATATCTTAATATATTTGGATCTTTACACAAACAATCTATATGAATAATTTCAAATATACACAGATGCGCAGGTAAATCAATAAGACTGCAACTAAAGATATGAACAGTAATTTGCACAACAAATAATTCTTTTTCAATATAATCCCCTTCTTTGTTTATGAACAGTTGTAAATATCAATCCCAGACCTCAAATATTGTGCATACAGGCATATATAACACACACACACACACACACACACACACACACACACACACACACACACACACACAAAAAAAAGACACGCACACACATACACAGACACACATACAAAACACACAGGCACACACGCATGTATATATATATATATGAATCATTATATATATATATATATATATATATATATATATGAATCATTATATATATATATATATATATGAATCATTATATATATATATATATATATATATATATATATATATATATATATATATATATATATATATATATATATGAATCATATATATATATATATATATATATATATATATATGGTGTTTTATTATTAAAAAAACAAACACTTGTGCACCTGGTTACTTACTGACCCTGACACTACCCATATATATATATATATATATATATATATATATATATATATATATATATATAATAATTTTAATTTTGAAATTTTTTTTTTTTTTTTTACTATTATCACGTTTTTTCCGACATAGTACAAAAATACTTCTGCACACATATGCCCTTAAATGTAATCCTTTTCGGAGTGCCATTAACGACCAATAAAATTGAATCCCTGATACTTGTACTACTTAACAAATTGTTGCTATGAACGTCTTAACACTTTGTTGTTATTAACCAGGCTTATTGAACTATGAAACTGCCAACATTTGATAACAAAATGCTACGATCATCATTTATGGACGTGAAAATTTCTATACTTCCTTGATCACCTGATCATAATTAAACAATCAGAAAACAATCGTAGACACATTTTTCTCCATGAAACGGAAAGCATTCTCCAAATCCAGACATTCGAAACAGATCCTAGCATAGCCACGTGGCTGTCCATCTCAATTTAACTTTCGAAAATCACAGAACTGTGAAAGCGGTAGTTAGTCTAACTAAATATTCTTAAAAACTTATTTCATTATATATATATATATATATATATATATATATATATATATATACCTTGCATAGTGGTGTACCGATCATATAAATATGGTTGGTACCGGGAAGAGAGGGAGGAATCAAGAGATTCAACCAGAGACTCTGCCTGACTGCGACTAAGTCAACACATTCTCCAGGGACGGTCTTCACAGGAATATACCAAAAGACTATATGTAAATATTGTGTACACTTTCTTGTTTCAATACATTTTGTTCTAAGTACATTTTGTTATGCATTATTATTCCATGCATTAGTCAAGTTTCAACAATACCCAAGTATATCATTGCTGTATACAGAATAAATTCCAATAACCATTAATTACTATTCTTAAAAGAGTGTTCAATACAGAGTAGAGCAGATACAATTATTTATTTTAAAAAAATTATGACATAAATATGTTATAAAACCACTACAAATACATATATATGTTATAATTTAAAAAATAAATGATTATATATATATATATATATAACTTTTTTTAATATATATAATTTTTTAATATATATAATTTTTTTTAAATAAATAATTGAATATATATATATATATATATATATATATATATATATATATATATATATTTATATGCTTTAACTAATTTTAGGTATTAAGGAGCTAAAAACAAAAATAAGTGTCCTATGCCTAAATGACAGCAGAAACTCTTAACATCAAATAATTTTATAACTGGAACCTCTTCTGACAGGCCATACACAACTGTCAATTTCATATTCACTGTGTGTGTTCTCATAGTTGTCCAATCTCTGAACGCATGGTTCAAACCCTACAACCTCTTGAAAGCTGACGGTACCCCCGCGAATTTTTAGTCATTGATAGCTTTCACAACACTAGACAGCATTCACCCAGTGATAATAACTCGTCAATGTAATTGGAGACTGACCAAGTGACTTATGATTCTTGTTGCGTGATAGTAAGCAAACACTGGGGTCGTTAATGCCAGATTCATACCACAATTATGTGACCTCTGCAACTGTTGAAAATTTAGTGATTTTCTGAAATCATGAGGACATTTAATGTCTGGCTAAAATTGTGTACGTCAAGCGATGCTGGCTCAAATCAATAGATACATTCAATGCAGGAGTTACAGAGTCCGTCCGTTCAGCGCTCTCTATCATCCATGGGATGTGGGAGCAGAAGACCCTCCAGTTTCAGTTTGAGGTTAGGGCTTATGTGTGGCGCAAAACCGTGAGGTTATGCATTTCAGTTGCCAGGAAGGTACCATTCAGCCTGGTGATGTTTCAATATTGATGTGAGATTTCTCTCGTTTTGGATCCGATGATCCTCCAAACATCTCTTTGACTTGGAACATGCCACAATGTACTGCTCCATGCCAATATGTGCATATTAATAAACTCTCTGTATCCCAACAATGACAAAAGTTGTCTAGAAGTTTGTGAAGTAAGTTTTGAAGATTTAATAAATCCGATGTTCTCAACGTTTCTCAGCGTGAGCTCAATCGAAATTTATGGGACTTGATGGTGTGTCAGCAAAAGGAGTAGCACGGCATTCAAATTACAAATAGATTGGTTGATTTTTTACAGCTTATCAACCTACTTAACTTTATTCAAATACGAACCATATTTTGGGATTATAAGAATATTTTTGAGATAATAATTCTTAATATTTAACTAATAGCTAGGAGAAAAAGAGGTGAATTCTATATCTTACCCAAGAGTAATTGCATGTAAATTAATAAAACGAACCCGACTGGAATTCAAACTCGGATCTTTGTATTCCTATTCCGAGGCGTTATCCATTACGCCCAACCAGTACCTGGTATTCGCGAATAGTCAACCACCTAGGTATTGACAAGTTAAATTACAAACTGGGAGTGTAGCGACTGCTATGCATTTCCACGCCCACAATTTATTCGACTGCGATTGGCTAGTAAATCAATACTGTCTCGCTATAAGACAATTTAGCAATCGCAGTCATCACTTCGAATTTTTTGGTCGTAAACTTGCTCACATGTTTCTTTGATTCAAAATCAGTAATTGGTCAAATTTTAACCAATCAAACATTTTAGTGCTAAATCAATTTTTCTCGCGTTTTAGCTGGGAGCCTATCGGTAGCTTTAAAAGAAGCAATTTTTCCACAAGCCGTCAGTAGAGTCCAGCTATTTTCGCCTGTTCACACAAATCTACGACTTTACTCACAAACGCACACACAGACACAGATTTTTGTAACACATTATACATTTCTCTCTCTGTGACTCAGCCAAGTTCATGAACCAGCACTCTATTAATTTCTCTAAACAACACATTTCTTAATTAACTGTATTCTATTCTAACAGCAGACACTATTCAACATAGAATCCTGAACATTCTTATTCAAGAGAAACTCTTTCGAACATTCAATCATAAATCAGAATACAGTTGAAGGGGAAAAACTTTTATTCCTTACATTTCATTGCATGATTGTTTTGTATGTTATATTTCAATATATATGTATTTGCTGATCCACATATGGAGTTTCGTTGTTTGTCTTGAATCGTTAAATGTGCAATAGATATATGCGCTAAGAACATGCATCACAGGACTATCAAAAAAAAAAAAAAAAACGTACAACAATTTAAATATCTGGAAAGTGTTTTAACAGAGGATGTAAAGTGCAGCACCGAAATCCGAAGGCTTACTGAGACAGTGAATGATGCCTTTCAAAAGCTGAGTAAAGAAACAGGTAATGTTTTGCTAGAAAAAGTCTGGGCACATAAAAAATATCATCAACCATATTTTTTACCACCACAGATTAAACCTGGTTTTGTCAAAGGAGAAAAAATTGACTTATTTCCTGGGTTATGCTAAAGATGAAGGTGTACTCAATAAAAATCCCGAAGTCAACACACTTAATCGAACGCATAAAAAAGTGAATTTGCTAAAATTGACAGCAATGTAGAATTATTGCATCGAGTTCCCGTAAATCTTGCAAAGTAAATCAAACTTTGCATTAAAAACGATGAAACTCATATTGATAATATTTTTTTAATATTCCAATTCAAAAAAAATATATCATTTTTTTGAAAATACACAATTTTTGCCTGTGTACCATATTTAGTAACGCCCTGTATATTATGTGATATCGTTTGTCCGTTATCAGGATTGAACTCCTGAAAAAAAAAATGGTAGAAATCCAATGAAATGGGCAGTACTGTCACTATGAATACCCACTGGAAGTCCAAATGGATGCTGGAAAATGTTATCAGAAATGATGTAAAGACAAAAGAAATGATGTTTTTACAAAATGATGCTGAGAAAACCATCGACAAAATAAATGAGAAATGAGTAAGCTTTAGAGAAAACGCAATAAAAGTATCATTCATGCATAACGTCAGAAAGAGACAGTTCAAATTTCTAGGGAACATAATGAGGAAAGGGGGCTTGGAAATTTTGACATTCACATGGCATATTGAATACAAGAGGGACGGGGGAAAACAGAAAACAGACTAAGAAGCTTGGATGGCAGAATAGGGCTTTGGAGATGTAGCAAAAAGTCAACGTTTACTAAGCGCTAAATAAGACAAGAAATTGTGGAATGTGATGATATCCAACGTTCTTAAGAGATATGAAACATTGATGAAGAAGGACTATTTGCAGACAAGATCCTCCATGGCTAAATATCAAGACGACATGACCTAGCTCTCCTGATGTTTTCCGACTCTTTCTGAAATCTAAACAATTTATATATTTGCTGGGATACAGTTAGTCCTATGCGATATTAGGCATATACTAGGCTTTAACTTTTAGCATATAAGTATAATAGGTCTTTTAACGATTTTAGGCATGTCATCTGTAAGTAAAACTTTTTACTGGTAGCGTATTGATAACGTTAATTCACTCACTTACTTGCTAATTATTTGTTGAGTGATATTTTCTAAGCTTATTTTTTTACTCGAATCCTGTTTTTTCAATTAATAACTCTTTAGTACAAACTAACCTAATAGTTATATCTCCTCAGACGATGTGTGTTCTCTTCTTTGGATAAAATGTTTTTGTTTATATTAGATAACATTTATTTCCGACGCCGACATTTCTTACAAGAAATATATTTGTAATACTCTATTGTCTATGATCTGTCGGAAACACATTCTCGGACATTCGTTGTCTTTAGAACTTCTGAATCATTGCTTTATTTTGCTTTCGATTTTAGTGCTATCTCCAAAGCCATTATCTTGAAAGGGGATTTACAAATATTTTCTTCCAACAAATATTTGACCACCGAAAAAGAAACCTTATATATTTTTGTTGAAACATGGGCCAGAACGAATATAATACCTTTGGTATCAGCAAATATGCACATGTTGATTTTATAAGCGTAGCTTAGATGCGGCACGTGGCTGAAAGCGTGACACACACACACACAGTTAGGATCGAATTCACTCTTCAGTATTAATTGATCTGGTGAGAAAAGCTTGTTGACTATTAAAACTGTCTAGAAGTATCCTTTGTGGTTTTCTAAGCGTAACTTAGATGTAGTACACATATATTGGTTTTCAGTGTGGGTCGGACTTACTATACAGTCTTAATTGAGGCAAGATTCTTAACAATTACATAAGATGAAAGTGATTTTCTAAGCGTAGCTTTGTTGTGGCACAAGGCCAAAAGTATGGAGCACCCAGTGAGAATCCAAAGACAAGCTTGCTAACCATTACACCACGTTGAAGTGTCCCTGCATATATGCACATGAAAGTTTGACTCTACATATGCAACTACAAACAAGGCAAGAAAAAATATTGCCATTTTTTATTACAGTGTAACCCGGATATAAGAGAGTTGTCGGGACCGGAGAAGAAGTCTCTTATATCCGGGCTTCTCTTATATCCGTGTTTGGTCTATTATATATACATTAACACAGGCTCTAATTTGGGACCAGAGAAAATCTCTCTTATATCCGGGTTTCTCTTATATCCGGGTCTCTTATATTCGGGTTACACTGTACTAACTTATTCTTATCTATTTGTCTACTTACATTATGTTTTTCTTTTTACCGCTGTACCTACTCTCTGTACTTATTAATGCTTGAGATGCCTCTTCAGGACGTGGGTGACCATGTTTCTCCTTAGCTGCGGAATTGTCATATAGAAAGAATACCATGTGGATCAAGGAATAAATCCCCATACATTGAAGATATTATGACATCAAAATAGAGAAGACAGATGCCATGTGAAGAAAAAGTTTTGGATGAGATGCGTCAGAGAGAAAAAAAAAGACAGAATGTGGAGAGGTAGGATAAAAACGGCTTGTGTAAGACCTGCCATAGAATAGCAGTCATGGTAGTTGTTGGGAAAGGCAGTTCTCCAACAATAGACGTTCATTTGCTATTGTTGAAGGCGATGAAGAAGATGATGATAGTGAATATATCTGTCTCTCTATCTCAGTCATTTGACATCTACCTAACTATCATCCACAACTGAACACTTCAGATCATTTCTTTCCAAGCATTTCTGCCATCTATAGATCAACTCAATTATTCCTGTTTGATAAAAAAAGTCGTCTATGAGTTGATCCATGAAGGGGTTTGCTGGTCAACCTCTTGATCTTCTCATAATTTGTATCCCATAGCATGTGCGCATGCACAACTTCTTGTTTACTTCTCTAGAGATGACAACTAAAACGCAATCAGATTTCTCAGCTAGTAAGCTTTGGTAGGTTCGCATATACTTCTTTAGACGTGTTGTTTTCAGACATTTAGCACTTCTATGTCGAATGTACATACTATATATATATATATATATATATATATATATATGACAATTGGAAAAAAAATCATACATTTTGCCGACGCGCTTCGTCTTCCGACTTTTTCAAGGCAAAAATGAAATCGAAATGTTTTTGCTGTTATAGTTACAATACATTAAAATTCAAAATTAAAGATAGACGCTTGTGTCTATAACAGCAAAAACATTTCGATTTCATTTTTGCCTTGAAAAAGTCGGAAGACGAAATGCGTCGGCATAATGTATGATTTTTTTTCCAATTGTCATTTGATACCAATCTGTCTTGTCAACAGAATTCATCTGGGAATTTAACTATATATATATATATATATATATATATATATATATATATATATATATATATATATATACACCAGTGATTTTGTTATTTTTAACTGCTTGATGCGTATAAGTGTATTGTTTCTTCTCTTGACCTAATGAATTTCAGTTTCCGATTTTTCCATATTTGTCTTCCAATGGGTACACATATTGATGGTTCTGCCCATGTCATTGCATTTCAAATATCTTTTTCTTTTTCCATTCTTATTCAAAATATTTAAAAATCCTCCATTAGATTTAGGTTATATTAATGATTATAATATATAAGAGAATGAATGTTTATAATTGCTTGGCAGAAACAGTATTTGATATAGATATGTCTTTAAATTATAGACAAAGGGAAGCCACGTCACAGCGGGGAGAAAATGACTGAAGTCGAGATGTCTATTCAGGATCGACTACATTACAGGTTCTTTGGATTTTGTCATGAGCCTCGAGATGAATAGCAAGAGCACCAGACCAGATATGTCAGGAATATTTAATGCACAGATGAATGGTAGATTCGTAAAATGTACAAGGAGAATTCTGAGAAGGAAAATTGGCTGGCACAACAGTGAAAGAGTTTTACTAACCATTTGATTTATTATAATCACTCCAGTTTATGTTCGTGGAAAAAATGAGACGAAAAATGTGCAAATAGATGCTCTCCCGGAGTTTAGCATCAGCCTTGATGATGTAAGTCTAAAATGCTTATATATGATATGTTTCGGAAGCGTTAAAATTTACAAGATATTTGTTGCCCCTTTTGTCAGCCGATGGGAGTGTTAGATTCTCGGGTCTATCAGATTTACTATTAAGGGGGCAGTTAATACTTGTACCATCAGCATAAATATGTAGTTGGGAACTGATGACACCGAAAAAATAGTTGATAAGTGTAAGAAACAGCGTAAGTCCAAGAATAGAGCACTTTGGGGATATCCTGATTAATAAGAAATAAACTGAAGTGATTCTTGTGGTCTATAGCCATTAAACAGGCAAAAGTGAACTCCGTAGAAGAATGCCATTTCATTTGTCAGTTCTATGCTGGTGTAGGTTACACCATTTGATTTTGCCAAAACGCGTGTCATATACTCTCTTTTACTCTTTTTAACTCTTGCTTGCACATGGATTCGATGTAGGTAAAGCACGCTGCCGATAGTGTGCGTTCACTTCCTTGATCCTCTGTTGAATGTTGAACTCTCTCACACACGCACGTACTCACACAAATTTATCACACTCAAATACACGCGCGCACACACATATAAAAGGACTATCTCACTAGTTTCAATGTATATTCCTTTCATAACAATTGTGTACATATCTAGTTCCTTTTGATAATAACATACAAATGCGTTTGTTTTATATTCATGATTTTGAAATCTTATTTTTTCCTGGACTCACATGAGTCCTCCGATATTTTTGTGGGATAAATGTTCCAGGAACTTATAAATGTTTAATATAAAATATTTATACATATCACAACAGAGTTGATACCCACAATATAATAATGACTAATTATTAACAAAAATATTAGTATCCTGCAACACTGGTAGTGAAGATTCGATGGCGGCCTTTATCCAGGAAGAAACCTCAACGGTAAGATTAAGAAGAAAATCACGAAATCAGTCCCAATCAATGTGTTGCTAACGAAATGATGTCTTGTTAATAGGTGGTTATTAACTAATAAACGACCGGAAAGAAATATCTACAGACAATAAAGTTAAGTGTCTTTAAAAATAATCTATCTATAATAAGGCCGACCCTTTACCTTTATATCCTGGAGAACAACAAAAGAAAAAAAAACACCTAAACAATTAGCTTTTTCCAGAAAAGACTATATTTAATTTTGAAATCACATTTTAACTTTTAGTAGATTTTTCATACCTGATTCTCTAAGTGTGAACAAAAGAGTTCATTATATCAATTGATATAATGTTTGCATAAAAGTGATAAATGTATAACATGAATTTAAAGTTAATTGCAAAGTACAAGCGCAGAAGACCAAAACAAACACCATGATTCATGTTGAGAAAATATTGTGAATTTTATTAAAAAAAAGAATGTTTACATGTGGGCGGAGTTGTATTCGTTCAGTGATGTTTTACAAGTAAATATATGGTACTACCTACGCAAATAGAAGTGTTTTTTCTGTTATCCCTCTGCCTCCTTACTTCATGCTGTGCCTAAACATAAGAATCTATGTAATCACACGTTTCCCTGAAAATATTTGAAACACTATCTGCATATACGTATTTGATCATATGTGAATTTCATTTGATACTGTTTCATCTATATATATATATATATATATATATATATATATATATATATATATATATATATATAATATATATATATATATATATATATGTATGTATATAAACCCCCACACACACACACACACATATATATATATATATATATATATATATATATATATAGATAGATAGATAGATAGATAGATAAGAATAAATGGCGAATAAATGGAGTAAAATTCCACAGTCCGTAACATTTAATTTAAAAGAGTGCTCAATACAAAGTAGAGCTAAATATTACTTATTATTGGGGATTAAAAGAGAACATGTGAAAATCGCTAGACAATAGCAATCGTGTTTCATATGTCTCCTCGGCCGATGGTAGATTACTGGTGAGTGAACGATTAATTTTAAAAACAGAATGCTTCCACATTTTTAGACAGAGAAAGAGAAGACGAAAAAACAATTAAAATGAGGCTGGTGGGTTTACCATGATTAACCAATCAAATGTGAGGACTACGCTAAAATCCAATCAACTGAAAAAAATATATAGGTCATGAAATGAACTTGTCTACATACAAATCCTATGTTTGTGACGAATACACATAATTATTTTTTTTCCTAAAATATAGAGAGGCATAACATCAAGTGAAAAGAGGTATGACGTTAATCTTTAACCGAGCATATAGCTAGTTATCAGGAACTCCTACACTAAAAAATAACGTTGAAACAAACACATATATATATATATACCCAAGTATATAATTGGTATATACGGAATGAATTCCAATAACCAACAATTACTATTCTTAAAAGAGTGCTCAATACAAAGTAGAGCAGATATAATTATTTTTTATAAAAAAAATAAATTATAAGATAAGTATGTTATAAAATCACTACAAAAATAGCCATTTTGTTTCAACACACTCTGTGTCTTATCAAGTGATGATGTTGAAAATAACATAAATGGTTTTAAAAGTTTCAGATTAATTAACGATCCTACACTAGGGGGAAACATTCACAAAATTCACAAAATTAAATTCGTGGCTTTTAGCTTCCATTTTTGAAACATGGTTAGAACTGTGTAGCGAAAAAAAACACATTTTAAATCAATTAATTTATAATATATATATATATATATATATATATATATATATATATATATATATATGCACACCTTTCACAGGAAGTTAAGTGGGAAGAGGTAGAGGATAATCTAGCATAATGTTAACTAGGCAGAGACGTATAAGCAAGATTGTGAGAAAAATATGAAAAGATAGATATTCCATGAGAGCTACCATTCTCCATGAAGCGTCATTCCCTTCCTAATCTGATATGATCAATCAGGATGGGTATGTATTTGCAATTCTATCAATTTTAATTTTCTTTGTCTGGCAATTTCGTTCTCACCTCCTTCGGGGGCTGTTAAATGAAGCATCAATGCGAGTGGTGTTTAAATGTTGGTGTGCGTGTGCGTGTGTGTGTATTTACACGAAATGTCTATATTATTACTGTTCAAACATAGTTTTATAAAAGCTCGTCATTGGCTGTTGTTTACAAAATTTTCTTCTCGATTCTTCCGTGTGACTGATTTATGCTCCAGTCATGGTCCTCTACCCTTTGCAACTCTTAGGAATGTTTTCTCATTAGTATCCTGGCCTGTTCTACAATCTGTTCCTAGAAAATTATAAGATCTGTTACATTTTCCATGTGTCCTACATTCCCTCATGAGTGTCAAATTCTCCAACCCCCCCTTCTTCATTATGCATCGCACAATGTTAGACTCTCTTTATGGTTCTAAGTATAAGAGACCTTCTTGCTTCCGTTCATCTGAAAACTTTGTCGTTGTCCGCCTGCTCTCTCCATGGTATTATTAGCGTTTTTCTGTATGAACGTATACAATTTACATCAAGTTCAGTAGTCATTACGATAGAGGAAGGTTAATATTATATAAAAGTGCAACATTCTAGTTGTTTTTTTCTTAATACTTGTTTTTTGCAAAACATGGCTTCTGATTCCCACCGGCCTTATTAAAATAGTTATATGCATGTATAGATTCTTATATATGAACCTAACGAACTCAACGTGTATTCATGTTCATACCTCTAACGTTTATACAATAAAGTGTATGAAAATACTTATTCGTAGATATTAAATAAATAAATAAATAAATATATATATATATATATATATATATATATATATATATATATATATACGTGTATCTTATACACAGAAATACTTTGGTCTATTATTGTAGATAAGCGTATAATTTTATGTAGACACATCGATAGGGGTGGACTGTAAGGCGTTCCTTGTGATTCTTCTGTGTGATGTTGCCTGGCTATTCATCAAAATTTATTTATACAGATTCTTCAAAACGTGACTTCTGTTTCCAACCGGCCTTATTAAAGCTCCTCCTTATCCAGAAACCACAGACAACATGTCACTTGTCAAAAATAAGGAGACAATGGAGCTGAACAGAGAATCCGTCTGGAATTCTAATACACCCGTTTTAGCTCGTTCAATGTGCAAGTTTCCGAAAATTATTTTCACGACCGGTCATCTTTGAATGACGGGTGAGGAGATTGGAATGGACGGCACAACAGAAAAGGAATCCTCACTTTGGTGCCGAACAGTCTGTAAAGAATATATGACAAAAGCAACGAAGAGCATAGGCATTTTGTTGGTTGGAAAATATACAACTCTAGAGAAAAACATGAAATAAGAATGACAATACAAAAATGATACGAAAGGATGTATCAAAACATTCATAGCCTGATATATAGTTATTAACTGACTTCTCATCTGAAATGTTCACTGTATAAATGTCCAACCGATGTGATCAATAATCACGATTGGATTATGTACATTGACAAAGAAGATTATGCTAAAACAAAAACGTGTAAAAATTAGATTTTTTTATTTCTAATCTACGGGCTTAATGATGTACCTACGTATGTCTATTTGGTGATATATATCAATGTGCTATCTATCTATCTATCTATCTATCTATCTATCTATCTATCTATCTATCTATCTATCTATCTATCTATCTATCTCTCTCTCTCTCTCTCTATATATATATATATATATATATATATATATATATTCGGGTGTATATGTATAAGCTTGTAACCCTGGGTTTCAGAAATCAGAGATTTTTGATGATCGCAAAATCCTGCAAAGCAGGGTTACAAACACATATCGATACAACTGAATATGTTAGCGCTATTACTGATATTGAGCACTTTCCAATAAGTAATATACCAGGTCATCCCATAAGTTCTGTCCGAAATTTGAATAAAGAAAACAAGTGACCAAATGTTACATTTAATTACAGATTCAATCAACAATGTATTTTACCTGATTATCTATGACTTCCTTCAATCTATTAACAAGCTTACTAATTCCATTACTGTAGAATTCTTCAATCTATTAACAAGCTTACTAATTCCATTACTGTAGAATTCTTTTGGCTTTGATTCGATGAACTCACAAATGTCAGTTTTAACCTCTTCCTGTGTTACAAAAGCTGTTTCTTCCAAATGATTCTGTAAGCTACGAAACAAATGGTAGACTGAAGGAGCAAGATCGGGAGAATAAGGTGGATGAGGAATTTTCTCCCAGCCAATTCTTCGATCTTTTGTGACGTGATTCTTGCTGAGTGGGGTCGTGCATTGTCCTGATGAAACATCACCCCTTTTAGATTCATTAGAGCAGGTCTTTTTTCCTCAAATCTTGGTTCAAACGCTCTAATTGCTGACAGTATATTTGAGCATTAATTGTTGCATTAGGTGGTAAGAATTCAAAGTGGATTATTCCTTGGCAATCCCAGCAGATTGAAAGAAAAACAGTTTGCACATGAAGTTCCCTTCTCAGCTGTGGCTGGGGTCCTTCCCCTTTACCAAGCCACTGTCTACGACGCTTAACATTTCGATAAAAGATCCATTTTTCGTTGCCGGTCACAAGTCTATCCAAAAAAGGTGAAACAAGTTGGCGAGAATGGAGAGAAGAGCAGATGTCAACTCGGGATTTGAGGTTGTTTTCATACAATTCATGAGGCACCCATTTTCCAAGTTTAGGAACTTTTCCAAGATGCTGAAGATGACGATGAACAGTTGTATGGTTTGAACTGAGAACCACTGCCAATTCATCAACTGATAAAGCAGGACTTTCTTCAAGGGCTGTTTCAAGAATCTTTTCATCAAACTCAACTGGACATCCGGTTCGATCTTCATCTTCAAGGGTGAAATCTCCACCTCTGAATTTTGCAAACCATCTTGTGCAAGTTCTTTCATTCACACATTCCTCTCCATAAACTGAGTGAATGTTTCTAGCCGCTTCGGCTGCTGAGTTTCCTTTCTTGGACTCATAAAGCATTATGTGCCCCAAATGATTCTTAAGTACTTCCATGTTAGCAGGGTTTTAATCAAACAAAATTTACATTATTTACATTATTCGGACTATTGTCATCATCTTTGTCACCATATTTATCACAACATTCGGCCGTTGTACGCTCCGGCCTTCTTCAGGTGGTTGGAATGTCGAACTGAACCCTTTATTTCGCTCACCGGGGTAGACTGTTCGTTGTGATAAATATGGCGACAAAGATGAGGACAATAGTCCGAATAATGTAAATAATGTACATAACACCTCATCTCAGAAATATAGACAAACAAAATGTAATTTTATTGTTCTCTGAAATAAAATTTCATCAGTTTAAATGCATCTAAATATAAAAATAATGTTCAGCTCCATTAGACATTATAAAATACTCTTTAAATTTCGTTCATTTTAAAAAAAGGTAAAATTCGGACAGAACTTATGGGATGACTGATATATTATATATAGAAATTACATATTCTGAAGAAAGGTATGAGGAATATTGTCCAAGCTTTCGAATTCCTTGATGACGACTTTTTCGAAGATTAGCTTTTTTCATGCTATACAGTTTATCACAAGGCTCGAATTGCAGGATGATCAAGTTGTCCATTTTTCAGATATATTCGAAATTCTGAAAATTATTATTATCAGTTGGCCGAATGACTTAGATTGACTTAAGACATGTTTTGGCATCAAGTAACGTCGTCTGTTTCTTTTATATGACGTCTCCCTTTAAGATATCAGCTATTCACAATTCCCAATCCTCGAAATAATGTTTGTCAACTAACAACCCCTTACAAGCGAATCAAACGAGGATTTTTTTTGTAATATAAGATGTCTGCCTGAAAAGTAACGGGACTGATCACTTTTATCGATGTGAGAGGTATTGTTCACAGCGAGTTCTTGTCACAGGGCTAGAAGATGAAATTGCAAGTCTACAAACAGATTCTGTGACGATTGCTTCTCTTAGTGCGGGAGAAGAGAAAAGAGTTATGGCAAAACCAAATTGGAGCTGCTTCACCACGACAGTACCCCTGCTCACAACGCCTTTAGTATCTGGCAGTTCCTAACCAGGATAAGCATCGCTTTACTAGAAAAACCTAGCTATTCACCTGATCTTACTCCGTGTGATTATTTTCTTTTCCTCCGAGCTCAAGAGGATCGTTAATGGTGCTCGACTTGAAGGCGTGGAGGGCATCAAGTGTCTCGTGATGACGGTGCTGAGGGCATCCAAGAAGCATCCTTCCAGCAACGCATATAGAAGAGTGTCAGAGAACGATGGGAAATTACATTAGACTCGAGGATCTCGAAAACTTCTTAAACTTCGTGACCCCTATCGGTTTTTCTACTTTTGCTAACGTTTCCAAATCTGACTCCCGTTCAGCCATATATTCACACAAAATCA
The DNA here is from genome assembly GCA_903632075.3 of Acanthosepion pharaonis. Classification (NCBI taxonomy): domain Eukaryota; kingdom Metazoa; phylum Mollusca; class Cephalopoda; order Sepiida; family Sepiidae; genus Acanthosepion; species Acanthosepion pharaonis. The sequence goes on from CAHIKZ030005497.1 coordinate 415,631, forward strand.
TGACGTAACCCTGCACGTAAGACGCTAATGCCCGTTGGCGGGCCACCGGTGGCAACGCTAACGGTTTTCTGGTGGCAGCCACCGGCAGATCACCGGCGGGCAAACGTTGGGCCACTAGCCGTCCTCAAGCGGTAACATTGCCGATAGCGGGCTACCAGCGGTAAACGTTAGTGGCATGCCACCCAGTGGCAGATTAGTGGCTTGGTTGTAAGGAAGTGGCTCCACGCCTTCTACTATTTTTCAGTATGCCTTGTTAGTGTTAAGTTTCCCAATCACTCATTATATGTCCAAGGGATTTCAGCTGTCAGTTCCTTTTTCTGAGCATGAATTTCTTGTTAGAATTTTTTACAAGACGTCTTAGTTGGTTACTCGCTTCGTCATTGTAATTCTCTATATGCTTCTGTAGAGTCATATTTCTTTTCGCTCCAGTTTTTTTGTCCTTATACTTGGTGAGATTGTGCAGTAGTCACTATCCTATGAGAGTATGGATACGGCGTAGCAATCTATCACTTGTTTCTTTGTCTTTTAAGAATATTTTCAGTTTCTCAGCACTTTGCATAGTTTGTGGAATTACCTCTTTCGCTAGTCCATTGTGTGTTCGGATTTCGGTGTCATATTTTGCAACATCTATTAAAAACCCTTCACAGATATCTAACATTCTGTACTTGCCTGATTTTGACATCTCATATTAGTAATTCGCATTTCTTTTTCTTGTTAATGAAAGTTTCTGTTTTCTAACAGTTGATGCAGATTACAGAAGTTGATAAGATCAGTCCATTGAAATTCATTTAACAACACTGCTAAGGAAAAATATTATCATTGTTTGTGCGTATTCTTCGAAAAAAAAAAACAACAGAAAAACGTGTTGCGATGCAACCAGTAAAATGTTAACCTAATTAAAAGTAAATTTTGTAAATGCATGAAACATTCCTGGAGCTAATTCTGCAAAAATTTAATTAACCCCTCCTTGTTGATTGTAATGTTTAGAATGACGCACTAAATTTTGAACGTCGTCTTTTCTCTTCGGCTGAGAACGCATTAACGACCAATTGTTTTTATATATTGATCTGGTCAGGAAATTATAATTATATTAGGACTGGACATTTTCCATTCTCGCAAGGACAGGGTTTTGAAATGTAAGTCAAATTTTTGTTTACTGTTTTACTTTTATTTTTGCTTTAAAGAAACGTATGTTATAGACGTTTTAGAAGAAAATGAAACTAGTCCTGCAAAGCAATAAGCTGAACCTATCAAAGGCAAAAAAGGACGTAATGTAGAAAAAGACAAGTCGTCGACATTGAAGACAGTTTCGTTCGTACACAGAAAGGTCGAAGCAAAAGAAAACAACCGAGGTCTCTACATAACAAGATCAAGTCTTCATAGATAATCGAAGCGGCCGCACAAATAAGCGAATCTGTTTCAGAAAATGAAGCCACTTCGACGGAAAAAATAACAACAGAAGACGGCAAAATCATGGAAGAAGCAGACTACCTTGACAACAGTGGCGCCGAGACATCCAACCAAGTTCTCCGCGATTGTGAATTGGTGAAATATAAGACCACAAGTCATTTTGATAGCTGATGAATACAATTATTACACTGAGGTACTAAAGTGTATAAAACTATAATTTTTACATTACGCTAACACGTGATTAAATTCTCGCATGCTTTAATATTGAATTTAAAAAAAAAAACACTTTATTTTGCAATCAACACCATCTCTTGATGAGACACCAGATAGCGATTTTTGTAGTGTTGTTATAACATGCGTATGTTATAATTTTTTAATAAATACTATTTTCTCTACTTTATATTGAGCACTCTTTTAAGAATTGTATTTTTGGTTATTGTAATTTTATTCCGTCTACACTAATCCTATACTTGGATATTTAATATTGTTGAATTTATAGCTTATAGTTTTGTTGGGATTTACAAACTACGTTTCGTAAAATTGGGAAAACCAATCGATGATATTTGAATAAGCTGATTTCATTGAAAAAAAAACAACCTCCCAAAAAATTGAGATATAAACCCTACTTAGCGGTTTTTACGCGCCCTAATAAAGCCAACTGCACTTTGTACCCCTTTAGCTGTTTGAAATTCTCCCCAAAATTTGGTTTCAATCGGTCAATGTATGGTTATTTTAGACAGACGGGCGGTTATACTTAATAAAGCTGCAGACTGTATGACATTTTGACTAAAAATGAGTTGAACTTTCGTCTTTTACTGTCGGCACACTTATCATCTTTAAATCCCAAAAGCCATTCCATGATCCTACTGAAGAGCGCATTGAACATGGTAATAGATTGATCTGGGTTAAGAAACGACTTGTAAATTTTAACGCCTCCAAAATAAAACTGCATTCATTTCATCACAACAGAGAACGTTTTCTAACTGCCATCAGCATGGCCGCCGGTAAAATTCACGAGAGCAACACTCCTCGCCGCCTTCAGATCACGTTTTCTACTGATGTAGTGATGATACTGACTCAACTGTTACGTTTTATGTCAGGAAGGTTAGTTCGCTGTGTAAGGCCAGAAATCCATCTTGCACATTTATAAATTGTTATGGTTCAGGTTAGGACCAAGGAAGAACAACACGAACACAAGAGTAGAAATAACGAAGGTATATTACACGAAATAATAATACAAGACGTGGAAGGTTTTAGTATGACTGTCAGTCTGGTTTGGAGTGAACTACTATCGGTTCGGTATCTAGCCAACCCCCACGAGGTTTGCATATGGCACAAGGACGACTTTAACGTGGGTTTCCCGAGCCCGTTGGCTCGGCCAAAAAATGCCCGTAGAAACTGTAAAAACAGAATCGGGTTGGTCAACCTCTCCGAACGAGGCTCTACCCTTCGGCGGAGCTTCGTCCGGGTTCCTCTCTGCTCAGAGGCAGAGAGTTCGACCGTCAAGCCGAGAAGCTCGTCTTGATTCGGTATCTAGCCACCCCTCCACGAGGGTTGCATGTGGCACAAGGCCGAGTTTAACGTGGGTTTCCAGAACCCGTAGGCTCGGCCAAAAAATGCCCGTATAACCCGTATAAACGAGATCGGGTTGGTCATTTCTCCCCGAACGAGATTCTGCCCTTCGGCGGAACCTCGTCCGGGTTCCTTTCTGCTCAAAAGCAGAGAGTTCGACCGTCAAGTCGAGAAGCTCGGCTTGAATCGGTATCTAGCCACCCCCCACGAGGGTTGCATGTGACACAAGGTCGTTTTATCGTGGGTTTCCTGAGCCCGTAGGCTCAGCAAAAAAAATGCCCGTATAACTCGTAACAACGAGATCAGGTATCATTCACCCCGAACGAGATTCTGCCCTTCGGCGGAACCTCGTCCGGGTTCCTTTCTGCTCAAAAGCAGAGAGTTCGACCGTCAAGCCGAGAAGCTCGGCTTGAATCTGTATCTAGCCACCCCCCCCACGAGGGTTGCATGTGGCACAAGGCCGAGTTTATCGTGGGTTTCCCGAGCCCGTAGGCTCAGCCAAAAAATGCCCGTATAACCCGCATAAACGAGATCGGGTTGGTCATTTCTCCCCGAATGAGATTCTGCCCTTCGGCGGAACCTCGTCCGGGTTCCTTTCTGCTCAAAGGCAGAAAGTTCGACCGTCAAGTCGAGAAGCTCGGCTTGAATCAGTATCTAGCCACCCCCCCACGAGGGTTGCATGCGACACAAGGTCATTTTTATCGTGGGTTTCCTGAGCCCGTATGCTCAGCCAAAATATGCCCGTATGACTCGTAAAAACGAGATCGGGTGGGTCATTTACCCCGAACGAGATTCTGCCCTACGGCGGAACCTCGTCCGGGTTTCTTTCTGCTCAGAGGCAGAAAGTTCGACCGTCAAGTCGAGAAGCTCGGCTTGAATCAGTATCTAGCCACCCCCCCACGAGGGTTGCATGCGACACAAGGTCATTTTTATCGTGGGTTTCCCGAGCCCGTAGGCTCAGCCAAAAATATGCCCATATAACTCGCAAAAACGAGATCGGGTAGGTCATTTTCCCCGAACGAGATTCTGCCCTTCGGCGGAACCTCGTCCGGGTTCCTTTCTGCTCAGAGGCAGAGAGTTCGACCGTCAAGTCGAGAAGCTCGGCTTGAATCAGTATCTAGCCACCCCCCCACGAGGGTTGCATGCGACACAAGGTCATTTTTATCGTGGGTTTCCTGAGCCCGTATGCTCAGCCAAAAATATGCCCGTATGACTCGTAAAAAACGAGATCGGGTAGGTCATTTACCCCGAACGAGATTCTGCCCTTCGGCGGAACCTCGTCCGGGTTTCTTTCTGCTCAGAGGCAGAAAGTTCGACCGTCAAGTCGAGAAGCTCGGCTTGAATCAGTATCTAGCCAGCCCCCACGAGGGTTGCATGCGACACAAGGTCATTTTTATCGTGGGTTTCCCGAGCCCGTAGGCTCAGCCAAAAATATGCCCATATAACTCGCAAAAACGAGATCGGGTAGGTCATTTTCCCCGAACGAGATTCTGCCCTTCGGCGGAACCTCGTCCGGGTTCCTTTCTGCTCAGAGGCAGAGAGTTCGACCGTCAAGTCGAGAAGCTCGGCTTGAATCGTCCCTCTCTCTTGAGCGGCGTAGTATACATATTGCTAGGAAGAGTTCATTCTGTAGTTATAGGTGAGGACCCATGACCTAAATCTACCATTCTTCTGATACTGCTACTATATATGATCTAGTGTTCGTTTTATATATCTCGAAATTCTTGACAAAATGCAAAGAAGGATCTGTAATATAATAGATCAGGACCTGTCATTACGACTTTAGTCAGCTTTCCTCCGCCGTGACGTTGCTTCCCTCTTTGTATCAAATATTGTTTATGCAACGCGATTATAAATTTTTATTGTTTTATATATCACAATCAATAACATAACCTAAATCTAGTGGGTGATTCTTGGACAATGATTGAATGCTTGCAAAAATACATGTTAGTAATGCATTTACACGGGCAGCACTATCATAATGAATTAAAAGTGACATTCGTTAGCTTAATAACAAAAACGTTCCACTTATACTCATCAATTAGATGAAAATAACTGTCACTGACTTGATGTGGCTTTCTTATGTCTTCTCTACAAATATTTTAATGGCAACTATTCTGATGAGCTTTTTCCATAGCGACTCGAACTACAAGGATTTAAGCGTGCTATTAGATTGGCAAGTATGTCTATTCTAACAATATTTTTTCTCGCAATAACCACTTGGAACTGACTTCTTATTTCTTGATGCCTGGTAGATACGATCCTCAAAAAATTGGATTCAATATCAATCGCCAACTTATGTAGTCCTGAACATTTTACTATTATTACTCTTTCCTCACTTCGCCTCATTAAAATATTCTCGTTCTGCAAAGACAATCGCCAGCTGTTGTTATCCTCAAAAATGCTCATTTATTAACATTTCTTCAGATCTGCACACTAAAATCTACTCGTTCTACAACGTCAATCGTCATGTTCGGTCTTCCTGTGTACACTGTTCATTTATTAATATTTCCTTTTGTCTCATCACTAAAGATATTTCGTTGTGGGACATCAGTCGCCAAGAGTTGTCTTGATGTGCCCTGTTCATTTATGATCTTTTCGAACATCACCATATTAAAGAATTTTCGTTCTGCAATGTCAATCGCCATATTCTGACCGCCTGAACGCATTTCCTGTATCATCTTTTGCTCCAATTCTCCTCGCTAAAGTCTTCTAGTTGTGCACCGTCAATCGGCATTTCTATCATCCTGAAACCTGTTCATTTATCATCCTTCGTTCACATCGCCGTATCAAACCCGTCTCGTTCTGAAACGCCAATCGCCATCTTCTGTTTTCCTGAAAACTGTTCATTTATTATCCATTTAAATTTCTCATTCCTAAATTCTACTCTCACTGCAATGTCAATCGCAATCGTCTGTCTTCCAGAACCCCGTTCCTTTATTATCCTTTTCTCATTTCCCACAAAAACAGCTATCGTCTGTCTTCCAGAAACCCGTTCCTTTATTATACTTTCCTTACTTCTCACAAAATAACGAACGTCTGTCTTCCAGAACCCCATTATTTTATTATCCTTTCCTCATTCCTCACAAAAATAACCATCGTCTGCCTTACAGAACACTGTGCATTTATTATTTTTTTCTCACTTCTCAGAAAAATAGCCATTGTCTGTCTTCCAGAACACTGTTCCTTTATTATCCTTTCCTCAATTCTGACAAAAATAGACATCGTCTGTCTACCAGAACCCAGTTCCTTTATTATCCTTTCCCCACTTCTCAACAAATAGCTATCGTCTGTCTTCCAGAACAACGTTCCATTATAATCCTTTCCTCATTTCTCACAAAAATAACCATACCCAGCTTTCCAGAACTCCGTTCTTTTATTATCGTTTCCTAACTTCTCTCAAAATTAGTCATCGTCTGTCTTCCAGAACCTTGTTCTTTTATTATCATTTCATCAATTTTCACAAAAATAGCCATTCTCTGTCTTCCAGAACCCAGTTCATTTATTATCCTTTCCTCACTTCTTACAAAAATGGCCTGTGTCTGTCGTCCAAAACCCCGTTCCTTTATTATTCTTTCCTCACTTCACGCCGAAATAGCCATAAACTGTCTTCCAGAACACTGGTCCTTTATTATCCTTTCCACATTCTGACATAAATAAACAGAACCCCGTTTCTTTATTATCCTTTCCTCACTTCTCACAAAAATAGCAATCGTCTGTCTTCCAGAACCCCGTTCCTTTATTTTCCTTTCCTCACTTCTAGCAAAAATAGCCATCCACCTGTCGCCCAGAAACCCGTTCCATTTTTTTAATCTTTCCTAACTTCTCAACAAATAGCAATCATCTGTCTCCCAGAACCCTGTTCCTTTATTATCTTTTCCGCACTTCTCACAAAAATAGCCATCGACTGTCTCCCAGAACCCCGTTCCTTTTTTATCCCTTCCTCAATTCTCAAAAAATAGCCATCGTCTGTCTTCCAGAATCTTTTCCTTTATTATCCTTTCCTCACTTCTCACAAAAATAGCCATCGTCTGTATTCCAGAACCCCGTTCCTTTATTATCCTTTCCCCACTTCACCCAAAAAATAACAATCGTCTGCCGCCCAGAACCCCTTTCCTTTATTATCCTATCATCATTTCTCAAAAAATGACCATCGTCTGTCTTCCAGAATCCTGTACCTTTATTATCCTTTTCTCGCTTCTCACAAAAATAGCCATAGTCTGTCTTCCAGAACCCCGTTCCATTATTATCCTTTCCCCAATTCTCAAAAAATAGCCAGCGTCTGTCTCTCCGTTCCTTTATTATCTTTTCCTCACATCACAAAAAATAGCCATCGTCTTTCTTCCAGAACCCCGTTCTTTTATTATCCTTCACTCACATCTCAGCCATTGTCTGTCTTCCAGAAACCCGTTTCTTTATTATCCTTTTCTCACTTCTCAAAAAATAGCCAATGTCTTTTTTCCAGAACCCAGTTCCTTTATTACTCTTTCCTCACTTCACACCAAAATAACCATGGTCTGACTTCCAGAACCCCGTTCCTTTATTATCTTTCCCGCACTTCTCACAAAAATAGCCATCGTCTGTCTCCCAGAACCCCGTTCCTTTTTTATCCTTTCCTCAATTCGCTAAAAATAGCCATCGTCTGTCTTCCAGAACCCCGTTTCTTTATTATCCTTTTCTCGCTTCTCAAAAAAATAGCCATCGTCTTTCTTCCAGAACCCCGTTCTTTTATTATCCTTCGCTCACTTCTCACAAATATAGCCATAGTCTGTCTTCCAGAACCCCGTTCCATCATTATCCTTTCCTCACATCACACAAAATAGCTATTCTATCTCTTCCAGAACCCCTTTTCTTTTTGTATCCTTTCCCCACTTCTCACAGAAATTGCCGTTGTCTGTCTTCCAGAACCCCGTTTCTTTATTATCCTTTTCTCACTTCTCACAAAAATAGCAATCGTCTCTCATCCAGCACCCAGTTCCTTTATTACCCTTTCCTCACTTCTCACAAAAATGGCCTTCGTCTGTCTTCCAGAATTCCGTTCCTTTATTATCCTTTCCTCACTTCACACCAAAATAGCCATGGTCTGTCTTCCAGAACCCTGTTCCTTTATTATCTTTCCGCACTTCTCACAAAAATAGCCATCGTCTGTCTTCCAGTACCCCGTTCCTTTATTATCCTTTCCTCAATTCTCACAAGAATAGCCATTCTCTCTATTTCAAAATTCCGTTCCTTTATTATCCTTTCCTCACTTCTCAAAAAATAGCCATAGTCTGTCTTTCAAAACCCCGATTCCTTCATTATCCTTTTCTCGCTTCTCACAAAAATAGCCATATTCTGTCTTCCAGAACCCCGGTCCTTTATTATCATTTCCCCAATTCTCAAAAAATAGCCAAAATCCGTTCCTTTATTAACCTTTCCTCATATCACACAAAATAGCCATTCTCTCTCTTCCAGAACTCCGTTCCATTATTATCCTTTCCTCACTTCTCACAAAATAGGCATCGTCTGTCATCCAGAAACCCGTTTCTTTATTATCCTTTTCTCACTTCTCAAAAAATAGCCAATATCTTTCTTCTAGAATCCAGTTTCTTCATTATTCTTTCTACTTTTCTCCCAAAACCATCCATCGTCTGTCTTAAAGAACATCGTTCCTTTATCATCGTTTTCGCACTTCTGACAAAAATAGCAATCGTCTGTCTTCCCGAACCCAGTTCGTTTATAACCATTTTACTCACTTTTCAACAAAAAGCCATCGTCTATCTTCCAGAACCCCGTTCCTTTATTACCCTTTCCTCACTTCTCACAAAAATAGCCATGGTCTGTCTTCCAGAACTCCGTTCCTTTATTATCCTTTCCTCACTTCACACCAAAATAGCCATCGTCTGTCTTTCTGTACTTTGTTCCTTTATTATCCTTTTCTCATTTCTCACTCGTCTGCAACGTCAATCCTTACCCTCTGTCGATGTGAAGCCTGTCTATTTGTTATCTTTTACAAACTTCTCTACACTAAATCCTTCTCGTTCTGCAACGCCAATCGCCATCTTCCGTCTTCCTGAATCTTCTCCATTTATTATCCTTTCCTCAATTCTCCTCACTAATCTCTGCTCATTCTACAACTTCAATCGCCATCTTCCGACTTTCTGAAACTTGTCCCCGTATTATTCTTTACTCAATTCTCTTGAAAACGTCTTCTCGTTGTGAAACATCAATCGCCATCTTCTGTCTTCTGGAAAACTGTTCATTTCTTGTCCATTCTTCACTTTGATCAATGTACATTTATTATCTTTTTCTCACTTCACCCAACTAAATTTTCCTCGTTCAATTCCAACGTAAATCACCATCTTATGCCTTCCTGAACCCTATTGTTTTATTATCCTTTCCTCACGTCTTCTCAAAGAAATTGCCATCTTTTGTCATCCTAGACCCTGTTATTTTATTATCCGCTCAGCATTCATTGACCGAGCAGCCTCTGCTACGTTTGGTTGAAATTCATCAAATCTTTCTATAGGTTTCTCAAGTTCAATAACTCTTATTACTTTTTCCAATACCTATGGAGGCTTCATTATTAGCCTCATATTCATTGTAGTGTAGGTATTAAAATCACTTAATTATGTCATTTGACGTTTACACGTGTGCCTTCATTGTAACATTTAAAATTGTAAGGTACATAACATTAGCAGATATATATATATATATATATATATATATATATATATATATATATATAAATAATAAAGAAAAATTAAAATATATATATAATAAAGAAAATTAAAACCGTTCGTGGAACTAACGAACAACTTGCCCCAAAAATCTAAATACCCTTAAACAAGTTAATATCACGAACGGCAATAAAAAGATAAAATAACTGAATTCAAAACTCTACCTACTGAATAAAATAAAATGTTCAACGGTTAGATTATCTTGTCAGAGAAAAAAAATCGCTATATATATATATATATATATATATATATATATATATATATATATATCCAAGAGGATAGAATCCAGGTAGAATTCAATGTCCAGGACAGAATAAGAATATAATATGAAAGGCTCAAACCTTAATGGTTATAATTTATTACATTGGAATCGTAATCACGATTCAATTCAACAGACCTACAAATTACAAATTAAATATTACTGTTTCAGCCTTATATATATATATATATATATATATATATATATATATATATATATATGAAAGGCTGAAACACTAATATTCAATGGTTATAATTAACTTTTTTTAATTTGTAGGTCTGTTGAATTGGATCGTGATTACGATTCCAATGTAATAAATTATAACCATATATATATATATATATATATATATATATATATATATATATATATATATATAAGATTGAATGCTATACACCCTTGCAGTTTTTGTGCTCTCATCACAAATAACATGACATCTTGCAAGGTAGATAGATAAGTTGAAGTTCTTTGTGTCTCCTTTAACAATTTTGTGTTCACCTGAAGTTGTCCAAGTGTTTAAATCAATCAAGATGGCGTCCATGCACTTAGATGCAGAAAAAAAAAACAAAAAAAACAAAAAAAAAACACGCACACAGCAAATAAACAAAAGTAAAATACAATTTCCTATAATTTATGACCTTCACACTCATAAGTACGCTTACAGTTTTCTGATGTCTTAACGCACGTTATGTTAATTTAATCACTTTATCGGAATTCGTTTTCGGGAATGTGGAAAGGGAAACATCATGAAATGGAGAAACAGAAAAACAAAGTTAGAAATTTCTCTTGGTTGAAATTGCTGTCCGCACCTTTTCAAGAGTTCAATAGATTTTTAGATAAACTTGGAGACTTCTATATTCTCATTTAATTGAACCGTTGTAAGCTATAGTCTGCTTCATTGTACTTATCACAAGGAGAGATGGCGTTTAACATAGCTTTGTATGTGTGCATAGTCTAACGGTTCGCGGCTTGGAAACTAAAGTCACCGAGCCGAGTTCAAATTCCAGTCGAGGTCGTTAGATTTACACGCGCACAAATATTTTCGGCAAAGATAAAAGTCTTCTTACCTCGGCTATAGGTTAAATAGCAGCAGAGGCCGTGATAACTAATCGTGGATGGGAAGCACTCTAGGAAAAGATCAACTCTGAATCAAAGCCAGTTGGAGTGCTAATTCAACCAGAAGTAACCGTAAAATCTGCCTCAACTGTGGACTGTAGAGCAGACAATTGCTGAACCTTTGTTCTGAATGACTTTCACTTTTCTGTCTAGTATATATTTATGTTATAGTAATTTATCCACGCGCGCATGGACTCTTCCAACTATAAATAGGAACAGGTACTGCCTTTTTGCAGATGGAAATTCCAGTAGTCAGCTCTGACAGACGGACCTAACTTTCTTGCTGTAAATCTTTCATTTGTATATGTTTTGTATTACTGTTTCTGTCAATATATTTGTTTAACTCACTTGCCCTCTTGTGTCTTTATTTCTGGCCCTTACAAACCCGCAACAATTTAAATCTTATTTTAAACTTCAGTCGAAGAGTTAACAGACAACTGCTCCACCTTTAGACAGTATTAGTACTCCTGGTAAGGTCCGTGCATTACAGATGTTGAAAAGATTATGAAGTTCACAATTAAATGTAGCACGATCTATGGACTCTATGATTGTGATCACATAAAAATATATCTTAAAAATTAAGACCAATAATTATTTAGGACGATAAATATAAAATAAATAAATTAAGACGATAAAGTTGTTGGAGAATGATCTTTGTATATATTAATATATACACAACTGCAATTTCGTCAAATGCCTAATGAGAAAATGACTGTACGTTCAAGTATTATCACAATCTAGAGCCCGCAGTAGGGCTATTGCTATTTGTTTTCAAATTGCTAGCGAGCACAATTTGTTCATTAAAAACGGACTCGATTCTGCTACATTATTCCTTTTTACTGAGCATTGAAATGAATATGTGGATATTAATGGTAGATTCCGGCTTGCTTTTGACCGAAAGTTCCACTGTATGAGAAATATTTGGTAATCTATGCTTATTTTCTTATCTGTCCAGACTTTAAATCATCACAATGCTAGTTTTGTATTGTCATGAAATCAATTATCTTATCACTTAGTTCTAATGCATGATGCATATTGTGGCTTTTGCTGACTGTTTATCACGTTCCAGGTGGCAATACGTCCTTGAAGTTTTAAACGGGGCATAGATGCTAAACGTATTATTCATTTTACGTTATGCCTAGTCAGCAATTAAATTCACTATTCTGTGCTTCCAAGACCTTGTCGTTTTATGAGCATATAAATACCGCAGTTGACGTACTTTTTCCCCAATATTGTGATGGAAAAAAATCCACCTGTCGACTGTAAGTGAAAATGAAGACTTTCCATTAGGTAATAGCGACCTTTATTAATGGAGACAGTTATTATTTTCTGAATATTCCCGTGTGGAAAGAGGGAACAAATTTCTTTGTTTTTTTTTACACGTACTTCATGTACGTTATCAAATATGGTAATGTCAAAGGAAACGTAAGGGTCGGGGGATTCAATTATTTTAAGCAATATATTATCTAAGTTATTGCCTGCCATTTTTAATATTGTGGGAGCAGGATGCAGATGGGCAAGTTAAAAGGAAAGGATGCCCTTTAAATGATTGACGATAGTAGATAGATTTCCACTGAGATTCAACCACAAACAAAGCATGTATAGTAACACTATTTAGTCAGTAAATCTTGTATTATTTTACGAGTACTGAAAATGCTTTTTTTTATTCCATTTTTCATGCATACTATGTATATTTATCGCCTAACACTTGAGTAGTACCTCAGATGATTTTTTGGATTTTTGTGTTATTATATCTCTACTCAGTGATTAAATGTTAGATGTGGCATAAGCATTTTTAATTATCAAAAACCAAAGAGGAAAGTAACTTTTAATCGGATTTTTTAATATTTATTATTATTATTTTTATTTTCTTTGATTTCTGGCGTTTATACATATCTTTCCGGGTCTCGCCCAGGGACCTAAGGTTAGAAATGGCGTCATGACACTTTCCACTGACAAAAAAAAAAAAAAAAGAAAAAATTAATTACATAGATAAAGCCCTTCGTAAGGTGTGGGCTGTACTTGACAGAACAATTTTTTGTAACTCCTTGAGGCATGGACTTCCAAGAATCCCTTCAATTAGTCTACTGTAATCCCATAGAATTGTAACAGGTCCTTTCTCCGTAACCGGGTCTGGGTGGTGTTCATACCAGTTTCTTTCAGTTTCCTTCCCGTAGAAGTTGAAGATTTTCCAGTGCAGATATTGGCCCAATCTGTCATGTCGGGTTTTATATTCAGTGGGTGCCAACACCGTACAACCTGATACAAGATGATCAATCGTTTCTGGATATTTATCACAGAATCTGCATTTTGGGCTGACACAATATTTTAGTATATGTGCTTGATAATTCCTAGTTAGCAAGCATTGGTCCTGCGCAGCAAAGATAAAACCTTCAGTTTCCGCTTTCAACCCTGCACTACGTAGCCACTGATGGGTACGGCTTTTGTCTACGTCAGCTTGTTTGGTACGGGCAGAGTATTGGCCATGAAGCAGTTTATCTTGCCATCGCTTCTGTAACTGGTCGGTTTCATTTGTCTTTGCTGTTTTTTTAGGTATTTTTGCAGTTTCAGCTGGTGTATTATTGTTGTAGTTGCATCTCTACGCCCATTTGAAACTCCATTTTGAATTTGTTGGCTTCTTTCATTAGGGAGTAAAGACGCTTTCTACTTTCATGTTCCTTGACGCATACCATCATCCAGTCTTCTGTAGTTTCCAAATATCTTTGGAGGCCAATTGTTGTAGTTTTGTAGGACAGTTCTGGTTGAACTAATCCTCTGCCTCCTTCGGATCTGGGCACATACAGACGATCGACATCAGCTTTGGGATGATGCATGCGATAGCAAGTGAGAAGCTTTCTCGTTTTGGCGTCCATTCGCTTAATTTCAGCTATGGTCCAGTTAAGGACATTAAAGCTGTATTGCACCACAGGGACAGCCAATGTGCTTATGGCTGATATCCTGTTTTTTGAGTTTAGCTCAGTATTTAGTACCAGACGTACACGCCTGTAGTAGTCTTTTCTTATTTTTTCCTTCATTTGGGGGTGTTGTATGTCATCTCCTTCGCTAATTCCTAAGTACTTATAAGCTTCACCATGCTCCAGTTCCCTAATCTTTGTGACAAAATCTAAATCTATTAAGGGTGTTTCTGTAATTCTACCTTTATTGAAAGTTACTTTTGCACATTTATCTAATCCGAAGTCCATACCTATGTCGTCACTGAAGTATTTTACAATATTGAGAAGGCCTTTCAACTCATTGTCGTCTTTGGCAAAGAGTTTGAGATCATCCATGTAGAGTAGGTGATTGAATATTTTCTTATTTATTTTGTAACCATAGCTACTGTTGTTCAGTTCATGTGTAAGAGGGATTAAGGATAAACAAAACAGAAGGGGTGACAGAGAATCTCCTTGAAAGATTCCACGTCGGATATTCAGACGGTTGGATATGGCAGTGCCCTCGGTTTGGTATAGTTTGGTGTTTCACATTCCCATGCTGTGCTTAAGGAAATTTAATACCACAGGGGAGACTTTGTACATTTCTAAAGTCTTAAGGATCCAATAATGTGGAACACTATCAAAGGCTTTACGATAACCAATCCACGTTGCACTTAGATTCCTGCGTCGTCTCCTGCAATTTTCCAGGATCATTTTATTTATCAGAAGTTGATCTTTGCACCCATATGAACCTCTTCTGCATCCCTTATGTTCCAGCGGGAGAATGCTGTTTGTTTCGAGAAAGGAATAAGTACGGTTCGTCAGTACAGACGTGATCAACTTATACGTTGTGGAGAGACATGTTATCGGTCTATAATTTTTCGGGTCGTCTGTTTCAGTTGTTTTTGGTATGAGGTGTGTAATACCTTCAGTAATCCATTCCGGGATTTTATTGGGATTATTTACAAGCGTTGATAATGTTTTTTGCAAGAATTTCATGGGTAGATGTGAGATGATACAGCCAGAAATTGGGCAACTTGTCATTTCCTGGGGATTTCCATTTTTGGGATTTCGTTAGAGCTTGCCTAACATCATCTGTGGATATATTTTCCCATTCTTGCAGAGGTGTATTCAGCATTCTTTCTTCTTCACGCCGTATCCATTCTGCATTTGGGTTATATTCCTTTGGGCTGCTCCAGATATTTTCCAAAAATGTCTGTACATTATCAATCGATGGTGGCCTTTCGACATGTATAGGTGTTTTTCCAATTTCCCTGTAAAATTTCTTAAGATCTGTTCGGAATATTTTATTTTGGCGATAGAACCTACAACGTTTTTCGTATCGTCTTGTTCTCTGCGCCTTTAGCTGAAGTTTCTGCTTCAGCATTTCCTTGAGTGATGGAATATCAATTAGGGATTTAATGTTATATATCCGCTTGATCTTTTTGAATTTACGTGTGGAAATATTAGCTTTTCTGGTGAGCTCATCTAATATAGAAAGCTCACATCTGATTTGTTTTATTTCTCGAATCAGTTTATTTTTCCAAGCTGGTTCTCTGTGTCTGTTAATTTTATTTATTGTCTTGACTCCAAGCTTCCGAGTCGCTGCTAAAGCTGTGGCGTATATGACGTTGTTAACTTCTGTGATGTTTCCCGGTGGTTTATCTGTTAACAGTATTTCCAGAGCAGCATTGTATATTTTCACGATGTGCTTGTTGGAGTTCGTCATATGGATTTTCGGGAGCAGGTCTCTGTATGACAATTGTATGAAAGTTACTCTGCTGAGTACTTGGATGATGTCATTTTTCGCTTCGGTGATTTCAGCTTCGTGGTTTTCAAGGAATTCTAACTTATTGTCACTGAAGATGACTCCAGGTACAGTTTCTGGAGGACTATATGTTGTGTTTAAGGTAGAGTCTTAGGTTTCATTTCCTGGGAGATTATTTCGTATTTCATTCGCTTTAGCGTCCACCTCATCCTCTGTTGCATTCCTTATTTCTACATTCGTCTCAATAGAGTTTGAGTGATGGGTCATAGTATTTTGTCTTATATCTAATTTTATCTTATCTATTTCTGCCTTTGAGAGTCTGTTGTTTCGCATGATGTTCCTACGGACATTGGCAAGCATGTTTGGATTGAGGTTAGGTCTTATATCATATCCCACCGTACTTCTCCATATTTGGTATGTTTGATTGGTGGTGTTCTTTGCTGGGTTTTCGAGTGCAGTGAAGAAGGATGTCATGACTTGTCGATACTCTTCGCGACTCCATTTCGTTCGTTTACTTTTTATTAGTCGATTTGGTATTGAGTCACTCGGTCCAAGGTTGGCAATAATCCGGTTTTGGTGACCAAGTGTCTTTTCGTGTGTGGAAGATTTTGTTCCAGTGGCAGACTTTTCGTCCTCAGACTGGTTCCTCTCTGAGGGACGCGGCCCTTGTTGTCCCAGTTGACGGCCGAACCGGTATGAAATATTATTCGTATTCATTGAAATTGGTAGAGATGCGTTTTAAACTTAACCGCCAAGGGGTAATTATGTTCAGGTTACCAGCTATAGGGCGAGTCTCGAAGAAGATCCAAGAGCACGCCCAAACAATGAGATTGTGGATTTATTAATATAACGAAGGTAGAATAGTTCATAAGAGTGTATGGTATTCAGTGGGGTAGACTATACTAAGTTTTAACTTAGTATAAGTCGTAGTGACCACTCCAAGGGGGATAAATAGATTTTAGTATATAGACTTGAAAAAAAAAACAATATGATCCTGTCAATGCGGATACATACACATGTAAATTATATATATATATATATATATATATATATATATATATATATATACAAGGGAGAGAGAGAGAGAGAGAGAGAGAGAGAGAGATATTAGTAAACATGTACACATATACGCAACGACAGAGATATGGGATGCCTAAAGTAAGAGAAAAAGAAAAAAAGAAATAAATAAGTGAAAAATGGACACGGATGTCCGCTTAAGGTAGGGGGGAATTGAAATACAAGTTAAAACAAAAAAAAAAAGGAAAAAGAAAAGGGGACTGAAAAGGAAAGAATTAACTCGAGTCAAAAGAATTTACAATCATAGCACACTACACGAAAAGTATCATTCAAAGATGCTACATTTACCATTTCTTACAAGTTCGGAGCATGGCAAAAGTGACTTTCCACAAATGTTCAATTTTCCGCCGCCAACGACAGATACTTATCAAATTTTATGGGGTAGGCTGTACTTATCTACAGATTGGTAGGAGGGTATCAAAGAATTCATTAAACAAAGGGGTAGAAGCAAAGCAGTAAAAGTTATACTTTTCCGGTCATCTCTCAACCTACTAGCCGCTAAAATATATATTTTAAAATTTTCACTCAAAGACATGATAGTCAAAGGGCAGTGCATTGTAGGAAAATTACACCTGTAGCCATGAAAAAAAAAATACAATATGATACCTGTCAATGCGGATACATACACATATAATTATATATATATATATATATATATATATATATATATATATATATATATATATATATATATATATATATATACAGAGAGAGAGAGACACACAGATGTTAGTAAGCATGTACATATACGCAACGACAGAGATATGGGATGCCTAAAGTAAGAGAAAAAGAAAAAATAAATAAATAAATAAAAGTGAAAAATGGACACGAATGTCCGCTTAAGGTCAGAGGGGAATTGAAATATAAGTTAAAACAAAAGAAAATTATTATTATTATTATTATTTTATTATTATTATACATGATTTTCTATTCGGAAAAACATGTTCATTTTCTTTTACATACTCACGTTTTGATCGTAGTACACTGCGGTCGTTTTCATGTGGTTGTGTTTGTACTTGATAACTATCTTAGTATTTTGAACCCAAGCCTTTATCAAATCCACGTATAATTTTTGCGATCCAGCTTTCCTTGTTGAAAGGATATTTCGTATTCGGAAACACTCGCGATTCACTAATCCGAGTTCGAATTCCTGTCAATCTCGTTAGGTTCAATTAAGCGCATATAAACTTCGGAATGGTATTGATCTATCTCTTATCAAAACCACCACAGCTATGTGTTGAATAACAGGACATACTGGATCCTATAAACTTGGTTGGCAACTAGCCTACAGCAAAAAGAAATATTCTGCCTAGTCAAACATGAAATGAAAGAAACATAATCGCCCAAACGTGTATCACGTACTAGCAGCAAGACCCGGCGTTGCCCGTGCTTGATTCAAAAATCGTACGACTCATACAGCAATCGCTATCACTTGACTTAAAATAGTTTTGCCCTTCCTTGCCTTTAAAGGAGTGCCCTTTGCCGTGCTGATGTTGCTACATGCCTTACTTCTTGCCTATCTCACACTGAGAATTTTTTCTAAGCTCTATACTAAACATTAAATCTGTTACGAAAAAAAGAACTAAACAAAATGAACACAAAACGATCAGCTTTAAAAAAGGACTCGTAACTGGAAAAACCGAATGAAAAAAGAATGTTAACAACAAATACATTTTCAAACCTAACCCAGTTCTGCAGAATCAGAATCAACGTTGAGTTTAAGCAAGCGAATGAGCCAATTAGAGTAAAGTGCCATGCAGATTTAAATTTTCCCACTTGTGACGAATGCAGCTATCGATTTTTTTTGCATGCTAGCATGCTAGTTAATATTCGTGTCAGTCAGCTGTTGACACTCACGCTGGCCAATAGAATCTTCCTGCCTATTCGTTGCATCCAGCTATAGGCTCTCACTCTGGCTAGTAGAAAATGGCCGCAAACTACATGAAAATTGCCGTAGAAGAATAAAAAAAAATCGATTATTTCCACTATCGATGGGAATTGGGAAATGCAAAGTCAGTCTTGGCCTTGCCGCTAACTTGGAGCATGTGCACACACACACACACACACACACAGACACACACACACACACACATATCCTGCCTTTTATAGATAGAGATGACATTCAACTGACTGAAACTAATTTGCCTTTGTGTCGCGTGTAATTTTTTAGACTTAACCAGAATTTATGATTTTTTTAGCACTGCTCGATACGGGAATTGAACTCACAACTTTCAGTGAAGAAACGGACAGAAGGCACAGAAGTGAATAAGACTATTGAGTATTAAATGATATATGTAGATAATTCCACAGTTTACAGAAGCATCTCTAAAAGTCAAGATGATCCCAGCTTTGCAAGTAGTCGCTCCTCTGACCTAGCTCAAAGAGCTCAATGGCCGTCACAAAAGTGGCCTCTAACTTTCAGTATCGCAACTATACTAATTGTCTTTTGGGATTCAAAGCATACCCCATCACAAGTATATACGAATCCTTGAAAATATGCTGGATGAGTAGTCGACACAGTGTACAATTTCAGAATGAGCATTCTTTCTTTCTTTACAAGAGTAAGATTAGTCCAATTGCTGGCATATATATGTTGGAGCTGCCCAATTCAGAGCACTGATAAATTTCAACTTCTTTTATACGGTATTACGATAAATTACATTCAGTAGCTGAATCACCTATGAATTTCTGTTGTTCGCAGTTTCCCCCTGATCCTGAGTGGTAGCGCCTGTTAGGGTCCCAGCTATGGGAAAATAGTTAACACCCAAAGTGGGATCAAAACACTACAAAGGTATAAAATGCATTTTTATAATTAAAATCCAGAATTACATTTGGCAACAAAAAATTACCAGCGATACATTCTTGGAAAAATAATTATCAGCAATACATAAAAAAAATAAAAATACCAGCAATATATTTTTTTAATAAAGAAAATATTACTAGTAATAAATTTAAAGTAATATTTATTACCAGCTATACATTTGGGGAAGGGGGAAAAAAGATTGTACATATTTCAATTCCTAAGTGAACTTAAATTGATTTCAAATATATAATGAAAAAAACAAACTCTATGCAGGAATAAAATGTCGCTACCGACACTGGAGTTTGAACACAGATCATCAGAGAGCAAACAAGTGATTTTATTTTGAATAAGTAGATCACGTGAAAAAGGATATATATATATATATATGAAGAAAAATTTTGAAAAAACAAACAAAAATCCTTAAATGCAATTATGTTGTTTAAAATGAATGAAATGTCGACGTCTGACGTTTCAGTTTAATAAACCGGAAAGATAATATTCATTAAAATACAATTCAGTTCAATTTAATAAGACGATGGACATAAAAATGTCCAGTCTCATCCAAAAAGATAACTGAAAATTTTAAAATGAATATTTCCGTTGAAAAAGGTTTATTAATTTGAAAATTCAGACGTCGATATTGAATTGCATTTTTTTAAAACAGTTATAATTGCATTTAAGGATTTTTTGTTTGGTTTTTCAAAAATTTTTCTTCATTCTGTCGGATTTATATCCATTTACATTTTACATATATATATATATATATATATATATATATATATATATATATATATATATATATATATATATAATTATTTATTTAAAAATATGATTATATATATATATATATATATATATATATAATTATTTATTTAAAATATGATTATATATATATATATATATATATAATTATTTATTTAAAAATATGATATATATATATATATATATATATATATATATAATTATTTATTTAAAAATATGATTATATATATATATATATATATATATAATTATTTATTTAAAAATATGATTCCAACGCTACATATATTAGCGTAGGAAATTAGCATGACGTCTAAACGATCACAATTTCTATACTATCCTCTATGGATCGCTATTCTCGATACTATATCTATACTATTCCTGTATACTGATCACTATACGGATTACTATTCGGATCCCTATTTGGTGGTTACTTTCGAGCGAGTATTATCGAGCAAGTACTACTAGTGCGAATGTTATTCGAAGGCGTCTGACACCAGTATTGTTGAACAGCGTTACTATAGTTGTATATGTGATTACAAAGTCTCTACTAAAACGAGCATTATGAAAGTTACAATGGGTTTTCGTTGGCATCACAAAAACATAACAAACAGCAGTCTTACTATTTAAAATAAATTTTTGACTGCTTAAATACAAGATTTTATTTCTAAAACATTAAATTTCCGCATGAAAACACCCATTGGGTTGATATTCGCCTTGTTTGGGGATGGCCTATTTTATCCACTATACCTCTTTTCTTATAGACGCAACGTCACACGGCTCTCACTACTTTACTGTTATTTCCATGTCAAATGCTCCTCCGAGTTTCAGTTTTTAGTTCCGCCAATTAAGATCTTTATAACTATGACCAACCATGATGGATAAACGAATGCAAATCAATCCGTATTTTTGTAGCAAAGAGGAATTTTTCTAATAATTGCTCATATATGGAAGAAAATGTCCCAAACGGTACAATATTAACCACTTCAAAACAAGGGACAATCTTTACGTTCTTCATATCCACATAATACTCACTTTCTCTTTCCTACTCTTACACCTTTGTCAGTAACCCTTTAACTTGGTTGGCTCTTCGGTTTTTTATCAGGTGAAGATTATTAAAAATAAATGTAAATATATAAAAGATGTTCCAATAAATTAGACCGATTTTAAATGTGAATTAAGTTTAAACGTCTAATGATTTTTTTCTTTTTTTTTTTTTTTCACGTTTAACAAATTAAGTTTTTCGCAATTTCATCCATGGAAAGATTAACAATAAAACGACGTGTTAAAATTTATCGAAGCCAATTACGAAAAATGGACATTTAAACAGAAATACATTCCGCGCACTTCGCGATATTTTGGGCCAACATAATCGACCAACTGAGAGTTCAATTGTTCGTAAATTCAAACCAACTGGCTCGGTGGCTGATATGAAAACACCATTGCTTCAGTTAGCTTCAGTCACTTTCTAAACGCCGGAACCTACAACACCAGCGCCTTTAATGTTCTGTCTTCTTAAATTTTGTTCTTTTACTGTCACCTTTGCTTAATAATAGTTTTTCTCATATTTTCTAACACTCAGTAATCTATTGAGTCTTAGTGGATTTATTGCCTTGCTAGGGGTGAAATGATTAAAAAACAATTATAATAAATGAAAAAGTAAAGGGTGTTCCGATAACTTAGACCAATTTTAAATGGGAATTAAGTTTAAACGTCTAATGATTTTTTTTCTTTTTCTTTCACATTTATGTATTTGACAATTTCAACCACGAAATGTTTAAAAATCAAACAACGTGTTAAAGTTATCGGAGACTATTATGAAAATGGACGTTCAAACAGAATACGGATGAGAAGTTCCCAGATCGCATCATCTCTCAAAACAGTGAAGTCAATTGGCCACCACAATCGTGCGACCTGTCGTCCTTAGATTTCTTTTCTTTGGGGGGGTCATCTCAGAAGTAAGGTCTATGCCAACAAGCCAACAACAATTCAAAAGCTGAAGGATGAGATAATAATGCATATTGGTGAGATCGAGGAACAGCTATGCAGAGACGTCATCAACCATTTTGACCATCGAGTGGAGATGTGCCTTGGCGGATATTTGGGCGATATTATTGACTTTGATCCGTCTTAAAGAAAAACCCTTTAAAAGTTATAATTGCAAAAGATTTTGAAGCATATCGACACGTGAATTTGATTAACATACTTTAAATAATATTGTAATGTTTCCTAAAACTTTTTCAGATAACATTCATAACTTATTCCTTTTTTTTTAAAATAATTATAATAATATGGGTGTGAACTTTATGTTACGATAATTTCATGCCCAACATGTCACATCCAGCGTCTCCTCATTTGAATTCCCAAGGTAAGATGCTTGATATATTAGGTAATGGTATTAGAATAATCCAGAACTTATACTAGGAGGAATATGGAAGGAAAGAAGTCAGTAGATACGCAAAAAGAAAAAAAACGGGCGTAAGAGTAATGCGATCCTGAGAGAACTACATGTTCAAACATGATCATTGCCGGTCACAATCTTAAAAGTATAAGATATGCACATGACATAGTGTTAGTAGCAGGTGCAGAAATGAAACTACCGGAATTCATATACAAGGTGGCATAATCTTACTTACTATAAAACGCAGATTGTGTGTGTGTATGTGTCTGTACGTTTTAATATTGAATCGGATTTCCTATATTTTTCAACCGATTTCAACAAAACTTCACAGGACTACGTAAAATTACCTTGCGGTGCTTCTGACAGCGCCAAAATTGGAATAACACAATTTTTTTTTGCACGAAATCAATTTGAAAACACGATTAAGAGGCATTAATGAAAGGGGGACAACTCATATCGAGTATTATTAATATCGAGTTATCGAGTTATACTTATTATAAAACCCAAGTTGTTTTTTTTTTGTGTGTGTGTGTTCGTTTATATATGGGATCGGATTTCCTACATTTTTCAACCGATTACAACAAAACTTCGCATTTTTGACAGGTAGTGTTTCTTATTGTCTTGCATACTTTTTTCTTTATTTTTACATTCAGAATGCTTTAAAAATTCCATTTATAAGACAATTGTTTATAATAAAATTCTATTCAATCGGTAGACTCATAACGATTGAAAACAATGTTTTTGTTTGAGTTTGGGTTTGACCAATTCGTAATAAATAAATAAATAAATAAATAAATGAATAAAACTAGTTAAGACATGCATGTCTGTCAACCTTAAACAATAACCTTTGTCCATTTTATTTTTCAGTCTTTCTGATGGTCGATACTTGATCTACCTCTTACTGTTACGCCCCCGGACTCTACTGCTAGTAAGTAATAAACATGATGTTATGGGGACCTACCTTCATGAACAAAATAGACTCGTCTTATGAGTATATTATGCCTCGCAAGAGGACTGTAGACAGAAGACGAGTTGACTACGGTTGACTACGTGTACGACTTCTGTCGAACTCTCTGCTTTGGCAGAGAGGAACCCGGACGAAGCTTTGCCGAAGGACAAAGTTTTGTCCGGGGAGGTAGACAGGCCCTGAACCCGTCTAGGTGGGTTTAAAGGGTATAATTTTTGGCCGAGCCTACGGGCTCGGAGAAACCCACATTAAACTCGGCCTTGTGCCACATACGTTCCTTGTGGGGGATCGTTAAATATTGAAGACGAGTTGACTATTCTATTTAGCCGTCAGACGGACGTGCAACATTTCTGTATTCGTTCTTTTTGTTAATAATACTTTTTCACTGAATTACTGAGCTCGAGTTTTCTTTCGGACTTCTTCCGGCTCCACAACACATGAACTGTAAGAACATAGAATATATGGTTGTCAGCAAAAGGAAGCTCTCAGCATGCGAAATACGAACTGGAGACAGGAAAATAAAGCATGTAAAATATAGTTATTAATAAAGCGTTTTCAGAGCCATGTTGGAATAATGAATAGCGGATCGGATTGAGGAATCGGAGAGCCGAGTTCGAATTCCATTCGAATCCATTACATTTACTTACGTGCTAATACCCTTGAGAAAGGTATGAATCCTCTTCTTTTACCGCTAGATATGGGTAAATAGCAGGACAGACGGGGTTCTATAGCCTTGGATGGCAATTCATCTACCGCAGAAAGAAATGGCAAACTGCTGCGGAAAAAAAGAAATCTGCCCCGTCAGCTATGTATCGAAAGATATATGATCGTCTAAGCGTGTATCACGCATAACACATAAGAAAGGACGTAAAATTCAACATCGAAACCCGAAGTCGCATTGAAATAGCAAAAAATGTCTTCCAAAATCTAAACAAAGTATTAAGAAACAGGAAAATTTCGTTAGAAACAAGAAGATTACTGGTTGGTTGATTATATTTAGTGGCGTATCAGACTCTATGGGTTACTTAATGCCGAAATCTAAATTTTCAGACACTTTTATGGCTTCAACTACAGATAAAATGAATTGTGGGTCTTTTTTCTTTAATATACATATCTGTTGTTGGTGTTTTGCCATAATTTTGTTCCTAGTGCTAGCTCCCTAGACCAGGGTGCTAGTATTGGGAACAACATAAAATAAGAGGTGGTTCGATTCACCTCAAAACTTCTGCTTATCCTATCAGAGGCCTTGCTGCCGGATGTAGTTTATCGTCATACCCACGACGGAAGAGAATACTGACTTGCTATGTAGTATCGGGCTTAGTGAATCCTGCATAATATCGCCACAGATAAAAATGAGACTTGAAGCAAAAGAAATATACTGAGAATCCATATCAACAACAAGGAAGAAAAGAAAATGGAAATAAAAAGAACACTTATACGTAAAATCCGAAAGAAGTAAGTATAATTTCTAAGGCATATAACGAGGAAATACTGCTTGGAGAATTTGACACTCACAGGACATACTGAAGACAAGACGGATAGAGAAAGCAGCGCATATCCCACCTGACCAGCTTGTGTAAATCGTTTGCAGAACAGGGACTAGGAGAGATAGCAAAATGACAAATTTTACTAAGAACTACAAAGTGAAACATCGATAATAAAAAATATTTTTAAAGTATTTACAGTGGAATTATTAAAGTAATGTACAAAATATAAAGCTGATTATCGAATGTGATTATTACATTTACAGTTAAGTTCACTATGATACTGTATAGTTTGGTTGATTTTGTTTAACGGCATATCAACGTGTGTGGCTTATTTATTGCCGAAATCTAAATATTTTCAACAAAAAGTTTATGACTTCAACTAAATATATTTTAAACGAAATTATATACCTTGGTAATTTTTTGTATGAAAATGTTGCTGGTGTTTTTACTATAATAATGCATTTTTATACATTCATAGCGTTTTGTTATTGCTTGAGGTTTCACTATATGCCCATAGATTAATATATAGCAGATGCTACCACTCCGGATGATGGTGGACCTGGGAACAACAGTAATTAACAGGTGGTTTCACTCACGTCAAAATCTCCAATCACCCGATCAGAGGCCTTGCTGCTGGATTTAGTTTATCGTCGTACCCAGGAATCTATACTGTATAGTCATTGATGAATAAATTAGAAATGTTATAAATGGTGTAAAAGTGACATTAAATACATCTGATATTTGATATTTTTTCTTTACGTAGACTAATTTTCTTAAGAGCGACATTATATTAAATAATATTATTATTACATTGTTATTTCGGATTTGCGCATTTTCTTCATTGCTGTCGTGGCGATGAAACACATCTGAAATTAAGATGAAAATATAAAATGAATAAGATGTAAAACTGAATAACATTTGACAACTCTCCCTGTAATAATTATAAATTTCTTGATAATATTATTCATGCTCGTCGTAGAGTAGAAATGCTATTTTTCCTTCTTATAAATCTAGAATATTTCCACTGAGATAGATAAATTTTATCTTAACTGTCACAGAGAATCTGGAGGCTGGGAAAGAAAAAGAAACAATTTATCAACTTACGAATATTATTGTTTGTTGAGAAATTTCCAAACTCGTAAAATTCTCCATAATATTCTTATGGAGTGCTTATGACAAGAGTGTTTCCTCCTTTTTATACGCCCATAGCGTTGACTAGAATAAAATGAATGCAAAAATGAAAGTGTTTTATGTACTTCGATAAATCATTGTTTGTATTCTAAATATGAACGAAGATATATTACCGAGTCTAAGGAATCGATGGAAGCAATGCACAACGTTCTCTTTTTAGATGGTCATTCCATTGAGAAATATCCAAAATTTCTCGCGGAAACGTATTAAAAAAAGATATTTGTAAATACATTAATGAATAAAATGCAGTGAAAAAGATTTGGAGTAAATAATAAGTATTGAGAAGAAGATTGTCTAGAATATTTTTTTCTCCACTTTCTTTTGCATATTCAGGGGAATCCTGCTTCACCGATATGTAAGTTAACGCAAGAAGAAGGCAGGAATACGAAAATAAAGGAAAAAAATAGAGGAAATAGAATCAATATGGCGGAAAAAGCGATGAGTGGTATACAAGAATTTGGGAAACCAAAACAAAGAGAAAAAAACATGATAAATAGGCGGAGTAGAATTGTAACAATCGAAACAGAATTAAGGGACAGTGTACTTGTCTTAGGGCCGATATAGATGAATATTTTCAAATGGAACTTGTAATTAGTTTGCAAGCTTTGGGAAAAGCAGGATTTCGAAAAAAAAAAGATTTTCAAGATATACAATACCTCCCCACAAACGGAATTGCTCCACGCAAACTTCTTACTTTATTTTCCCTATCTGGTGAATATTAAGAGAGGAAAGGGAATATTAAATCTATGTTTAAAAAAAAAACAAAATCTTTCCGTCACACACCGTCTTAAATATGCATATGCAGTACAATGTACATGCGTATGTCTGTGCTGTGCGTGGGTAGCTTAAATGTGCCATTTAGTGAACACACAAGTGCATGCATATACCCAATTTAACTGAGTTTCAAATAAAACATTAGTCTAGACAACCACTACTCTGGTCCGAACATAAAATGGGAGACAAAACAAAACAAAATGCTATTTTTTAATTCTAAAAAAAATAGGTATTATAGGGTTTCATTCAGCTTTTCGCGAAATAAATATCATTTTAATTCTGCCAAGAATTAAATACGCATGCGCACATGCAAAGTACATACATACAGTTTCAATGAAATTGAAATGAATGTTTGTGCTGTGAGATTTAATTTGCCTTTTTGTCTATCCGTAAATCATTTATAGTCATTTTATGACTAATTTTGTATTTGGACCGAATAGATTTTCTAATAAATATAATATTTTAAATGTGCAATCAGTTTATATTTAAAATGTGATTTTCTTGCTATCGGCGAAGGGACATTTATCAAACTAGTAACATGACCGTTAAAATAATATTTTCTGTATTTGAACATTTTAAAAGATTCGAGTTCAGCCCATGGAAAGCAGTAAAGTCACTAAGAGACAAGAGGTTACTAGGTGTAGAATAAACAGAAACATTACTAATGACTAAGAATAAAAGATGAGTAATCAGGAGGACAGTAGAACGATTGACATTGCATTAAGATTTTGGAAGATTTTGGAAATCATGGAGCCGGAAGGGATTTCAACAAGCGAAAAGTGCGAGAACAAAAAAAAAAATCTGTTAGTATATAATTTACGATTTCATCTAGCCAGCTTAACTGTGATCTTGACGCCAGTCTAGCACTGCTCTTAAATTCAAAGAGTCTAGGTACCATAGCGAAGAACAATTACCGTGAAAGTATTCATAGAAAAGGCAAAGGGAGGCAACCTTACGGTGGTGTAAAATAGAATGAAGCCGAAACGCCAGATCAGGACCAATACTGTACTGTACTGATGCGGCATTCACCCTGGGCGGATTGAGCCGGCTTCTTCCTGTTATGAGAAGAAGATTCTTGGGATAAATTACAGAAGTAGGGTACCCAGGCCTACTCGGATAACGTTCTTGCTTGCCGCGGGGTTCCCACAGACGCAGAGACAGGAACGACCAGAAGCCGCCGGTTACCGATGCAGACGCTCCTTGGATTTTCACCAGAGCCCTTGTTAGCCGGCGTGTGTGTCAGACCTGTCCGCCTAGGGTGGCCCTACCAGGAACGAAGTTCCGGGCGGCATAGCTCTGACACTACCGTTTACACCACCCCCACCGACTGTGAGGTAAGGGTTGGACTTTGGGGGCTTACAGTACCAGGCTTACAGTACCAGGCTTACGGTCAAATCACGCTGAAACACCGGTTCTCGTACGATCACCGAAGTTAAGCAGCGTAGAGCCAGGTCAGTACTTAGATCAGGACCAATAGATATATTCAAATCAATTTAGTATTTTAAATGGACAAACAATTTACACTTGACATTTGATACATTTATCGTGGACGAAGCGACTGGTATTTAACTAGTAGAAATCAAATATATGATGGTTTTACAAGAGGAATAAAGGAACGATAACCTTTTGTCGTGTAAGTATCAGAAATCTGGAATTTCTCATCAAAAAAATTAGAGCGCTAAAAGGTAAATAATTTGTTCACTTAAATGTAATTAATTTCACTTTTCTCCTTCCGTAGAACAAATTATCCTCACGGAATCCGTCAATATGTCATTCATCACCTGTTAAGTGAGGCGACATTTAATGACCTCCTGTGTTTTATTTTCAAATTACATCTTTTCGGCACAGAAGCTAAATTAGCTTGGTTCAAAATATTTTAAATAAACATTATAATTTCTGATTTTCTTAAAATAAGTTTTGAAAAAAATGATAATTTGTTTTTTAAAAGAATTTCAAAGTGTGATTTTCATTTTTTTTTATAAAATGGAGAAAAATGGTTGCCATCTGTCAACTTTGTTGACTCAAAAAGTTTTTTAACGAAAATTTCTGACGTGTTTGGAACGATTAAAAAATGTAAGAAAATACCCCCAAACTACTTTGATCTTTCCTGTTAATAATAACATAAGCATTTAGACGATAAAATTTTGTTTTCGTCAAGTTTGGCGTCTTTTTCAACCTGTTACGCTCTTTTTTTAGGGATCCCGTGGAGGTATCTATAGAAAATGTATATTTCATCCACAATATACTGATAACTTTAACAGAAAAGACAACTCCATAAAACAATACAACTCTATGAAACCATCAACTCTTAAACACTACCCTACATGATACAACAACCAAACGTGCGAGTAAAACTAAGTATGTTCCAAATATCCAAAACAAATCCTATTACATTCTATGAAGAATTACCCTCCAACAAAAATGCCGACGCTGACCACCCGTACATCTATACGGATGGATCTAAAGATGGCGATAAAGATAGATGTCCATCTGTCCGCAACAAATTAAGATTAATGAAACTACTCCCAGACATTAAGCTTCTATATTTAGTGCAGATTGGACAGCTATCGACTTTGCCCTCGACATCATAAATAAAACAACAAACTTAAAAGAATTTTATCAAAATAGTGATCCATTTATGTATTTCTGTTTCTAACTGATCTTAAAAATAATTTAATAAAATATAAATATAACTAACAGATGACTAACTATTTAAAAAAGACAGTTTAAATATAAAAGTTTACTGATAAATAAACATTAAATTTTGGCATTAAATAACGTATTGGGTTGTATGCTATAAAAATAAACAAATCCTTCAATCCCAAAAGAAGTTTCCGGCTTTAAATAAGCTACAAAATGTTGATAAGCCGTAAAAATAAGGAAAGTGAAGATAAAAATAAAATCATAATATTAATAAAATCTAACAGAAGATAGGTAAAAGCATAATTAAAAAATGCATTAAGCGTAAAAATATGAAATACAAAATGAAGGGTTGCATTCATTTCAAGTCACTTGAAAATTGTGTTTTTAATCAAACACTAAAAATGAAAAGATAAAAAAAAAACGTTAAAAAAATAAAATAGAACGAAATAAGCGGGAAGAAACAAATTCAATAGCAGGATTGCGAAAATAGAAAGTAGCCGATCATGAATCAAGGAAAAAAAATGAATGGCTATGGGTCTGAAAAAAAATTCCGAATCGGGTTCTGAAAATATTAATTCAAGGAATCAATGAATAAGATTTATCAATCTACTTATCTCCTTCTTATTTATATATTCATCTATTTATTTGTCTCCCTCTGAATTCACTTTAACATATATTTTAAGGCCCCCGAGAATTGGAATGAAATTTATGTGCACCGTTCCTTTTTATGTGACATTTTAATGAAAACGTATATCAATGCCTCTTGTTCTTTTTGAGTGACATAGAAACAGATGAAAAAAAAAAAAAAAACAAGAAGAAATAAAAAAGAATAGTTATAAAAAAGAGGAATAAAAAACGAAGAAAAAAACGAAAAAGAAAAAGGCGAATAATAATAAGAAAACTCAAAAAGATGACGACGACAACGACGACGAAGAAGTAGTAGTAGAAGTAGTAGAAGAAGAAGAAACAAAAAATGAAAAGGATGAAGAAATAAAAAGACGAAGAAGAAAGAATAAAACGAAGTAATAAAAGACAAAGAAAAAGAAAGAAAAAAGACGAAGTTGAAGAAATAATAAAAAGGCAACGGAAACGGAGAGAAAGAAACGAAGAAGAAATAAAAAAAAATTAACGATTAATAATAAAAAGAAAGAAAGTGACGAATAAGAAGAAAAAATAAAATGAGCAAGAAAAAAAAAAGTCGAATAAGGAGAAATAATAAGATAAAAAAGACCTAAGGAAAAAGTAGGTATGGGGGAAAAGAACGTGTAAGAATGCTAGGAAAAAACTCGAAGTAGCAACACCAGCATCTTCGCAGGAAATATGGCAGAAGGAAGTGTCAAGACACGTGAAAAAAATTAGAGATTGACTGGGCAAAAAGGAAGAAAAATCTATGAGTGAAATCCACTGTGGCCAAAAACAAAATATAGAAGAGGCCCCAAAATAAGACACGTGAATAAGATGTACATCGGCGTTCATTGTCAGGCAGGAAAGATCTTGAGTCTGTAGGTTTCTCTCGCCATTCTCAGCATTGAACGAGAAGAGGTCACCCGAGAGAGATCAGTTTGCTGATAGTTTGTCAGTGACAAGTTTGCCTCTCGGGCCTAAGCTGCTTCCAAGCAATTTCTATTTGCGAGTCACTACTGTAGTAATGAGATAGATTCAATGAGAAAATATGAAGGACGTATATATATATATATATATATATATATATATATATATATATATATATATATATATATATATATGTGTGTGTGTGTGTGTGTGTGTGTGTGTGTATATATATATATATATATATATTTATATATATATTCATATATAGATATATGTGTATGCGTGTGGTTGTGCTATATATATATATATATATATATATATATATATATATATAATAGTGAAAGTGAAAAAGAGTAACATGTGCTCATCTGTAAAATTCTCGATACTAATCCTATGACCAGAACCACATAATATCACCGATCATCGCAAAGGCAATAGTAGCACAATGCGAAATTTATTCGGAGTGGACTGATTTAAAATCCAACAGACACCAACGTTTTAATATATATATATATATATATATATATATATATATATATATATATATATATATATATATATGTACATATTCTAATGTAACAGTGCATAATATCATACATACATACATATATATATATATATATATATATATATATATATATATATATATATCATATATATCAATACTATGGAAATATACACAAACTTATCTGTAATGGTGAGTTGCTTTTATAGCACAAGTCCCTTAAAACACACTAATTCAGGTGAGTGCAATTTATTATCCGATGTAGGATTACTTCGACAACAGTTCTTTAAAATCAGTTGATAAAATGAAATATTTTATTTTAGAGGAAACATATTTTATTATAGAAAGAAAATAGTATCTGTCTATATATCTGAGATGAGATAGTGTTACTATTTATACTATTTACATTATTCGGACTCTTGTCTTCATCTTTATTGCTATTTTCACGACGTTTCGGCCGTTGTAAGTTTCGGCCTTCTTCAGGTTATATTTAAAACCGAAGCCTTTATTTAGTCCACGTAGTAGTTTGTTCTAATTCAACGTGCCATGTCTTTGGATATCTCAGTTGCAGTTAATTACCCCTGTTAACTAAACTCTCCAAGTTTTTGTTTCCTCTGCTATGGCCAGCTATTGAACTCACAACTCTTTGTGTGAATCAACCAAGACTTTTATCCACTGCGCCATTAGTTTAGCGTAGAACGTAAATAATCTCCAATTACTGAAAAGAATTTCAAAGATCTAGGCTGGAACTGTTCTTCTTACTTTTTCTTATGTGGTGGGCGACCATGCCATTCCTGTCTCCTATATTTTACCACGCTAAATAACTGCTTCTCTTTTACAATTCTTCTTTATATTTATGGTCACAGTTCAGCCGTTCATTGTCTTCAGTATGGCATATAAGTTTTAAGTCCTCCAACTCTTTTTCCTCATTATGTATCTCAGAAATCGTAGCTGTATCATTCTGATTGTTTGTCTAGCTATATGTTCAATAGATAGGAAAGACACCAGGTAGCAATTGGTAGAGATACAAAAAAAGATGCTCTTCGCAACGTAGCAGAACAGGGCCACAATCACATTTAACGGGACTGGAGAAAACAAGAAGATTCACTCAAATCTTCCGAGCAAACTACAGCAGTGATTCCATACCTATGAGGAGAGTTCATCACTGGTAACTTTTATTTTCCATATGTTCTTAACATTTTTCTTTTAGTTCCTTTTCGAAAAAGAAAAAAAAAGCGTTTCCTCGTCCCTTGCTTAACTCTTTCTCCGCCAATTATTTTGGGAAAAATGTTTCATTTTTAGATGAATATTTTGTTTTAATATAGTAACGAAGAAACTGAAACACCTTGAAGTACCCGAGAGGTGGCTAATACCTCTACTCGACGTATGAGTTGACAGTTTGACTCGTTTCAAACTCAGAAGGGTACAAAAAGAATTAATATCGACGTATAAACACGTCTGTAGCTTCTCTTTAACATTATTTTTGGATGTGTTTATTCTCTCGTTTTGTAAAAAGAGACATTCGGTAAAAACAAAACGTATAGACACGTCTACGCCGGGGAAGGAGTTAAATCCTCATCTTCTTTTAGGAGGATTGCGTAATATTCCGTATAGGTGGAGACTCATTATATAGTATCACTTTTTTCAAGGTTCAGATAAGTTTTCCGATCCATAAAAATTTTGCTTAGTTTTTATAAGGCTGCAAATTTCTATTTCTGTGTCAGAAATTGTGATAAAACAAATTACAACATAGATAATATTAAGACCATTCATTCTGCTCGTATTTCCAAGAGTAAGCAGGTATCGATATTTTAAAATTCCTGTTTTATAATGGATGTTTTCCGTAAGAGAAATTTACAAATCTGAAGAGAATTGAAATGTAAACATTGTAATGAATATATTTTAGATACAGATTCAAATTTAACCTTTTATAAAAATATTGTGCAATCTTAAATACGATTTTGTTTCTCGAAAAAGAAAATGTGTACTCAGTATTATATCTCTAAAATCCACAAAATATAGCAATTATAAGGCGACATATATTATATTATTTTATAAGGTGAAATATATAAGACTAGTCCCTTATTCAAACCGTAAAATCACAAGTAACATTTATTAAACAAATACGTTAAAATATACATTCCATCGAAGGGTTACGTATATAATGACACAATACAAGGAGGGGTACTGATTATAAAGGAGTGATGCAAGAGCTGTGAATGATTGCATGCATTAATTTTCATTTGTTCTCATTAATAACTGTATTGTTTAATTTCAAGAAAACTGATAGCTGACTATTCATAGGTTGGTGATCTTCTTGGGCAAAAAACGTCATTGACGTCAGATATAACATCAACATCATTGCGATATTGGTTCCCTGAGTAGTGTTTTATAATCTAGCTCCAAGCCACAGTCTCGTCATTTTATACCATAATGAGACAGAGATTTGTATCTCAGCAATTTGTCAAGAAGTTGACCTCTTGCTGATATCATTACGAAAAAGATATCAGCGTGTGGTACTGTTAGGAGGTGTCTAAAATCGGAGGTGTCTGATAATTTGGTAACAGGAACTATTCCGAAGCCGTCCATGGTTGTTTTAAAACGAAGTCACAAGGCATCGTGATCGAGTGTATGAACGTACTTGCCATATTCAACTACTGATCCCACGAGATTATCCTTTCTTTCCCAGAAACTGTAACTAAGGTACGCTCACTTTAGTTGATGTGTAAGCCACAGGTAAGTTTTTTAGATTTAACCAAGCGTTTGTGTGTGTGAATATGTAACAGATCGATAGATAGATAGATAGATAGATAGATAGATAGATAGATAGATAGATAGATAGATAGATAGATAGATAGTGAGAAAGAGAGATGGGGGAATGGCTGTAGAAAAATGTATTTTTTATCGATTGATCAATTCTTTTTACCATTGCATGTTATCTAAAGCCTAAAAAACATTTGTATATTGTAAATATATAATATTATTTAGATGATAATGGTTTATAGTGATATACGTCTTACTAATTAACTCATAGCTGGAGACAGAAGAAGTGGTATCATTTCTTTCTAAAAGATATTTACACGTTACTGAATACAACGGACCCAAATTGAACTCGGCTGTCCGATTAATGATTCCAAGCCACTAACCATTACAGCACCTGCACACACAAGCTTACAGCACTAGGTATTCCAAAGAGGTCACCAATCTCGGTACTGACTAGGCTCGAGTTTGCTTAGCTTCGTCGTTCGTTCGGGGTCAAATGGGAGTATTTTTCAAGCATCGGGAATTCAGTGCATTTTACATCCAAGATTTGATGATACAGATAGGTTTAGGGACCCCCCGCACCACTGTTGTAAACAGAGAAGTTAAAAGTCCATGGCGACTCGTATCAGACGCGAAGAAATATAGTTTTCACAATTTTAAGAAAAAGGTAGTCGCCCTGAAAGATTGACAAGCGGAAGTGGAAACATCTTTTCTGCCTCATTTTCAATAGATTCATCTACTACTAACATAGCATAATAAGCAATTTGAATATAGGCATAACCTATTTGACAATCGCCTGTTTCTGAAACTTATTATGCTTCAAATTCAATTCGCCTTGCAAAAAGGTCGACTTCTTTTCCTACCTACAGATCTACATTCTTTTTAAGATCACCTCCTACATCAACTTAAAGTAAAAAAAAAATGAATTCTTTCATTGAGATTCTAGAGAAGTAGTAAACGTCCCGAACCAAAAATATCAAAATTAAAAGATTCGGATTATAGAAACAAAGAAGAATAATGTGGAATATCGTAAGAATTTGACGCCTGGGGGTGGGGTAGATAGATGATAAATGTTTAAATCTGCATGAAGCGATTTTTTTTAAAAAACATATATTGGATTTTCAGTGAATGAAAAAAAAATGACTAATATAGGTTCAGTTTCCGTGAGAAAGATCATTAGTCTTCACTGTAGACAATATTTTCATTTTCAACAAAAACAAATAAAACCCACCTTGACACTTTTGAATGTTCATGAACTGAAGTCAATCGAACAGGGCGAGACTCGTTAGAAACTTCCATCGCCTTGGTGTGAATTTATTTTATGTAAAAGAGAGTGATGTCATTACCTGAGCACTTCATACTTAACTTCTTCAAGTCAAGGCTCAATCTTGATATTGCAACCTAATTCTTCTCTTCCATTCATGTAAGAGAATTTATTCAACGTTACAATTGTGACACTTTTAACTTTCAATGGATCCCAGCATTGTATTGGCTGCAGTTTATAAAATAAACATATGTGTGCAGATATTCTGTCAAGGAGCTTACACTGCTTCCGAGCATAATTTTATAGCTGTTTGAGTAATCTCCCTTAGCTGATAAACTACTCTTTGAAATGGAGACAGTTGGCGTATTCTCACAGATCCGCCACGCACATAGTGTGATTTAGATTTTACAACGCAAATAAAAGCATTTCGCTGCATCGGGGTTTATACACAGAACGAGAAATTAATTGAAGGTGGGGCGAGTGAGTGCTTTCATGTGGAGTATCTAGTCTTTATACAGGGAAGATATAGCAAGAACACGCACAAGCGGTTTAGAATTCAAAGT
Organism: Acanthosepion pharaonis; assembly: GCA_903632075.3. Taxonomy (NCBI): domain Eukaryota; kingdom Metazoa; phylum Mollusca; class Cephalopoda; order Sepiida; family Sepiidae; genus Acanthosepion; species Acanthosepion pharaonis. Next base: position 452,156 of record CAHIKZ030005497.1, read on the forward strand.
TGTCCTTATATCTCATAGACTGGTTACCAAGCAAAGTATGTGATTCTAGTCTACCTTGCTATTAACCGGGTAGGAGAGAGGAAAGGGTGTTTATGCGAAAGTGAATGCAAGGATCCCAGCCTGGAATTTGAAACCGGCAAGCCGATCCCATTTTCTGCGGCAAAAGTACTTACGCTATGTGCATATCCTTGGTTACCTATGAACCTTTTTGTTTTTATTCTGCTACGCTCATGTTATAGCAAATAGACTTTCTGTAAAGAGAATGGTTTTTATTTGTAAATATTACATAGAAGATACAGAATAAATGCCATAGTACGGTGGAAGGAATAATGAGGAATTATTAGGCCAATGAATGTGACTAAGATAATGCCAGGATAATGAAAACTAACATTGAAACTTTTCCCAACGGTTTGTCTTATGTTATATTTACTGCATTGTTTTTCCAAATAGATATTGCTACTGGTATATGATGTGTCATATAGATTCTCAGGACAATAATCATTGTTCATTCTGCCAACACGGTCTTAGGAGTGTTATTTATAGCACATTTTTGGTTTGGGTATAAGAAAATGAACGTCGGCCAAGATTCGATGGATAAATTCTAATGATAAATGCTTAAAATTGGAATTGACCAAAGAAATTTGGTTAGACTAATTTTGTAATGCCGATTGTTTTACGATTGATAATCAAAAATGGAATTTCTAAATTCGTCAATTAAACAGATTTTTTTAAATAGAAGATACTTATTACACGTAGTGCTGGTGTAAAAGAGTAATCGGGTTGTTGGCTAAACAAAGTTGTAACAATTCTGTGTGAATGTAGACGTTTTGTATAAACAGACCCCGAATAATATATATATATATATATATATATATATATATATATATATATATATATATATATATATATATATATATATTCATGAATTATTCATACAAAAAACAAAATACAAAGGTTAATGATTTAATTGGCGAGAAATCCATCGTCGCGAACAATTCAAATAATATACAAAAACCCCGAATCTGTTTATGAATGAAAAGATCCTTGTTTCTATAAATTCCTGCTGCATGAGTTCTTATTATTTTTACAAGCTTTCGTCTGTTCATACAGACATCCTCAGGTATGGAATAGATTTTGTTCTTGTTTTTTCTCTCAGTAATAAGAGGGCAACGAAAATATATGTACTGTGATAATCCGAAAAATGCTATTAAAAATGAGTTATTATTTTTGGAGCGAGCTATCGCAACGCTAAGTTTGAATTTAAATTTTACAATTGTGCGTTCTTATACAAATATGGTGATAAGCGAATTCTTTTTTTTTTACTGGTAAATTTTCTGTCAAAGTGGCATGAACTTTATTGTTCAATAATTACAGTAATGTCGCACTTATTATCCAATTATTATATATGAAGAAGAAGGTGTACTTTCTATTTGTCAATACAACAGATTTTATTACTTACATATTATTTTAGTGGATATTCGCATTTAAATAGACGCTTCATTTATTTATTAAACAGTAATGTTTATTTATCTTCGTCTCCCGGTCTGAATATTCAAGATATCTTATTACGGAAAATATGCGCAATCCAGCAGGATTCGAACCTATGTTCCACTAGGCGGAACCGCCATTACACTATGACGTTCTTTAGACTTCTCGGTCAAAGAGTGCATTGATGATCAAGCAAAGCTGAATAGTGCCTTTAAACACGCAGTTTTCTCTGAATCTCAAAATAGACAAACTTATTTGATCCTAACGTACACAAAGCAATTTCTAAGGAAAGGGTTGACATTTTTTATTTATTAATCCGATGGATTTCAGTAATCAAACGTTATGTCTATGTCATAAAATCTGACAGATTAATAAATCAAAAATCCATCCCTTTTGGTAGACAAAAATAAATAAATGTACTGTTTAATAAGTAAACGGCGTTTCTACACAAATAAGAGTATCCACTAAAAATAACATATATATATATATATTAAGCTATAGTTGTGCTGATAACCTAGAGCAGATAATTAAAAAACATAACAACATAGTCTTTAACAAGTATAGGAGTTCAAAAGGCTTGACTAATCAACAGGTTACTAACTGCAATACTAATTATAAGAATACAAATAACAACTTATGTAATTGTAGGAATCCGAATAATTGTCCACTACAAAATAACTGTGGGATTACTTCTGTAGTCTATCTTGGTACTATTTCAACAATTGAAAATCCAAATATAAAGAAGTTTTACATTGGTTCTACTATGAAAACATTCAATGAACGCTGGCGGGGCATATGCAATCCTTTAATCACAGTGAATATAGGTACATGACTTCATTATCCAAGTATTTTGGAATCTAAAAGATAAGAACAAAACACCTACGATTAAATGGAGTTTGTTACGAAAGCTCGTACTTGTAACTCCCTATATACCCCATGTTACCTATGCCTTTAATGAAAAATTTGAAATTATTAGATTTAAAAACAAGGCTGATCTCTTAAATCAAAGATATGAACTGACAGTAAATTGTAAACACCGTTATAAATTTAACTTAGTGTAGGGGTCGTATACTTTAAATGATAATGATATGTCGCTGTATTTTAATAGATTAGTATTTTATTGCATAATGGTCATACTTACGATATAAGTGTGTATTGTTTACCTGCATAGTGTTATCAGTGTTGGTGTAAATATATATATATTTATTTATGTGTTGGTTAGAGTATTTGCACTGAGGAATGTGTAGGTTGGTGTATAAATGTATTTATGGTTTTTTTTTTTTTTTACATGTGAGGGTGTATGTGGGGTATGTATGTATGTATATATGTGAGTGTGTGTGTATATATGTATATATAT